>BQNB010066127.1:2695-32861 GCA_026074375.1 Tanacetum coccineum
TATAGTGAAAGTGAAAGTAAAAGAAAAAAGGGCTAATATTCTAAAAATGCATCAAAGTTTTTCGTTTTCCTTTTGTAGACATTCAACTTTTAATTATTCTTTTGTATGCAACAAATATGCTAATATTTCTATTATAGCCATGATTAACAAAAAATACTGAAGTGACAAATTTTAATACAAAATGTACCTTTTTATTCTTTTGACAATGTTATATTTCGCCTTTGCACTTTATTTTTTTAACTTTTCCACCCTTTTAACCTTTTATTCCATAACAACAACCACCTCATTCAAGATCCAACATATCTTCATATATCTAAAAATCAAAAAACACAGTTCTTCATATCTACTATAACACCTCGTGTTTTCAGGTCATATTACGATCCCAATTTTTTTTTTCATTTTCCTTTTTATTTATTGGGTTGTGTGTTTACTTCCATTCAAACCACACTAATTTAATCGCGTAGACACAAAAGTTATCGTTTAGCTAGAAGCGTAACCTAAACTCACTAAGACTTTAATTGATCCCTTCCTATTCGTTGTTTAATTATTTTTTCACGACAAGAAAAGTACTTGGTCGCGTTAACTTAATTCTATCAAAGTAAAGAGCTATTAAAAATAAACTACACCAAAATTTTAACTTTATTACATTAGGGAACTAAATAAAACTTAGATAAAAATCCATATACTCTTACAATCTAGCATATCAATCGTGTATTCCTTTAGTCAAAACCTCTTAAATCGTATAATGCAAATAAAAGATACTAAATCCCTACAAAGTCTCCCTAAACTCTTCTTTATCCCTTTTAACCAACGAGTAAAGCCCAAGCATTTTTTTACAAAACCCAAATCCACTCGTGATATTATATAGGCTGCCTCCCCTTTTCTTGGTTTTGCTTCCACGCCTCCAATAGTAATCCACTTTAAATCACTATACATTGACTACGTAGAAACTTAAGTATCCTTTACCTTGAATGTGGTTACACAAGAATGTGACTTAAGAACAAATCACTATACATGCCAATGTATGCTTGTATATGAAGACCATACGTGCTTCCTTGAAACCACAACAATAACCCAATTCATGAGCTTCACATTTCATTGTCTCCCTTTGGTTCTTGTTCTCATGAGTTCGACATACGCACACACAATCCTTACATTTTTATTATCCCCATACACCCTAGAAAACCCTAATACCTCCAACGAAACCCTAACTAGTTCAATTAGTGTTTCGTTCCCTTGTTAGACGTCCTCATAAAACAGCAAGAAAGGGTGGGTACGTGACCATAGGAGAGCAATGAGTTGGGAAAAAAATCATTGGTTTGGAGTGTTTGAGTCGTGTATGCGTGTGGGGTGAAAGAGCACATGAGATCATCATATTTTGGGTCGAATCTCCAACGCGTTTGATCTTTACTTTTGTTGCAGATAACGTCTTTTGCATCGTTCTTCGTACCCCTACCTTGCTATTCCGTTATCATTACTTGAGGTGAGTTTATAGTCATCACTTTTATATTTTTCAATCATTTATCAAATCTCAGGGATGAGATCATGTTGTTTTACAAAATGGATGCAAGTACATTTTAATTCAAATATTACGAGTTTGCCTGCCCATCATCATGAACTGTCAATTGCATAGATGTAATTGTTAATTGCATTATGTGAGCGCGAATGTTATGAATAGATCTATTTGGGATTAACATCCCCGTTCGGGCAAGTAGCGCTTGCTAGTTTACCGGTTGGCCGAAAATGACGAACGTATACCATTTGGAATCATAGATGTTACGGGTTGAACATCTATATTGGGCACCATCATTCATGTGTATTTGATATACATACATTGTTTAGTTTCAGTGTCATGAGCTTAGTGCATTTCATAATACATTTTTGTGATATTGTATTTGTTACTTTATTACAGGAAAATCTTGTTATCCGCTTCATTTAATTTATAAACCTATAAATTCACCAACATTATTGTTGACAATTTAAACAAGTTTTCTCAGGTCAATAAGGTGCAAGTCATGGATACATTTGATGGTCGTCTTTTGGAGTCATATTATCATAAAGATTTACATGCATTACATTTTGGAATATTGTTATGTTGGGAAATCTTTACTTTTTTAAGTTAAACAAGTTAAGCCTATGAGCTTTTGTAACGAACCATTTATGAAAACCAATGTATCAGATTTTAAACGACTCTTATAGAGGTCGTTCTCATAACTTGTGTTATTGATCTATGAAGTAATACCCCCGGAACATCATATTTCGCTGTGGCCCATTTTGGGGGTGTTACAGATTGGTATCAGAGCCAAGGTTATAGAGAATAAGGTCAAACGTTTTTACTTAGTCTATAACCGTTTTCAAACATTATGCCATTTCAAAGTTTTTCAAATAGACATACATACATTACTTATTTGCATCTAGTATACATGCTTACATTTCATACATCATTTTAGCAGTAGTTGATTATATTGAGTGCTTACATAAGTTATATACCTGTTTATATTACATTACGTATATCACTGATGGTCTTATATAATATACTTATACAAGTTTATATTATGGTTACAGATTTGCCATGTCTTCAGACAACGCCTCGTCCGCTGTTACCTATACGATCATATCTTCCGATTTAAACAGACCATTATCATGGGGTATTCCACTCGTGAATGCCGGCGAGCTTCTGGAGATAGACCCGTACGAGGAGGTCGCCCAACAAGGGCAGATACACCCACTATCACCTGCCTATGTACCTGACCCTATGGAGTTGGATGATCATGTACCAATATATGTCTCGGAGCCAGAGCTCCCGGAGTACCATGCACCATTAGATGATGACATTCAGGTCGAGGATCAGCCTTATGCTGATGATGCTTCACCGACCGCTGAGTCACCTGGATACATTGCTGACTCGGATTCGATGAAGGAGGATACTGATGCAGATTCTATTGATTATCTAGATGGGCCTGAGGATGGCAAAGAGGATGATGATGAGGATCCCGAGGAGGATCATAGTGAGGAGCATGAGCCCGAGGATGACGACGATGGTGGTGATACAGATAATGAGGACGAGGAGCCCACTGAGGACGAGGAGGAGGAGGAGCATCTAGCTCCGACTGATTCTTCTGTGGTACCTGTTGTTGACCCTGTTCCCTTAGCTGGGGATACAGAGGCATTTGAGACTGATGAGTCTGCACCTACACCTAGACCACCTCTTACTAGAGTCCCTTTTTCTCAGACACGTCTTTGTAGGGCACGGAAGACTATCCGACTTGAGCCACCTATGTCAGCATCCATAAAGGCACGCATTGCTGATCATGTTGTCGCACCTATACCACCCACCAACCCTACCTATGATCAGGCACCATTGGGTCATAGGGCAGCTATGATCCGTATGAGAAATGACATCCCTGAGGAGGACATGCCACCTCAGAGGAGATTTGTACTTACTGCTCCCCCACCTGGGTGTGATGTAGCAGAGAGTTCTGCTGCTGCTGCTAGAGCACCTAGACGTCAATATGATTTTGTTGATACTGTTGAGGCAGGACAGGGTTTGATTTGTAGTCATGGTCATGATGCCTGGACTATTGCTAGAGCTGCTGACAAAGCAGAGGATGTTGGTTATGTTAGAGCTTTACAGGCTTCTGAGCATAGGATGATGACTTCCATTGAGGAAGTTAACTTGAGGGTCAGCTACCAGACACAGGTTCACAGGATGGAGAGTGAGGATTTCTACACACAGCTTTTTGACGCTCGGGCTGACCGCAGAGACATTAGACTCGAGATTGATGTAGTGAGAGGTCAGAGGACTGCTTATGAGACAGAGTTGGATGAGGTACGCCATTACCTTAGTTCCGAGGCTCGGAACAGGGCATTATTGGCGCAACTTAAGACACTGGAGACTCACATGAGTCGTATGGAGTGTCAGTGCCAGAGAGCCGAGGATGATGCAGTCAGACAGATCATGCGTACCCAGGTGCTAGAGGCTAGAGCTCGGATTGATATGGTGGAGGACGCCGGTAGTAGCTGTTAGTTGTACTTTTCATTTCTAGCTATCTTGTATAGTCTATTAAGCTTTATGGGTAATTCCCAGCTAATAGACTCTAGGACATATTTTCATTTTCTGTACTAAGATCATTTATGGTCATTTTGCATCCAAACAAATCATGTATGATTCGACATTATGTTATGAAATGTTGATGTATGATGTTATGGTTGATCTCATTTTATTCATTTTCCATTGTGTTGTGGTGTAGTTATTATTATCATATCTATTTGTATCGACATTGTGATTATATCTCACGTACATTGTATTCTTGTGATTATTAGAATCATGCCTGTAACAAGACAAGGAGCAAACGACGACATGATTCCAGAATCCATTCAAGCTATGATCGATCGGGCAATCCAAAGAAACTCTACTCAGGATGACGGAAGCCAAAGTTCAGGAGGAGGAATCAGAAGGCCTGTGAAACCTGCACATGTCTATTCCTACCCCGACTTTATGAAATGCCAACCCTTGAACTTCAAGGGAACTGAAGGCGTTGTTGGCTTGTCTTAATGTCTTGAAAAGATGGAATCAGTATTCCACATTAGCGGTTGTGCAGTTGAAAATCAAGTAAAGTTTGCTACCTGCACTCTGCTAGGTGCTGCACTAACCTGGTGGAATGGTCATGTGAGAACCTTAGGTCATGGTGCTGACTATGCTATGACTTGGGGAACTTTTAAGAAGAAATTAATGGACAAATATTGTCCAAATGGTGAAATCAAGAAACTAGAAATTGAAATGTAGAATCTTAAGGTCAGGGGAAACGATGTTGCAGCTTACACTCAGCGTTTCCAAGAACTAGCCTTGATGTGCACCAAATTTCTTGCTGATGAAACTGCAAAGATTGACAAGTATATCGGTGGACTTCCCGATAACATTCATGGAAATGTCATGTCCGCAAGACCCAAGCTCCTTGGATTTTGCTTAGTCGAGTTTGGCCAAACGACTTGATGGATCAGAAACTCCGCACTTATGCAGAAAGGCAGAATGAAAACAAGAGGAAGGCTGACGATTCGTCAAGAAACAATCACCAACAACAACCCCACAAGAAGCAAAATATAGTTAGGGCATACACTGCTGGCCCTGGTGAAAAAAAGGTTTATACTGGGGACCTACCTCTGTGCACCAAGTGCAATTACCATCACACTGGGCAATGTGCACCCAAGTGTGGAAAATACAAGATGTATGGCCATGCTACCACTGATTGTCGGGTCAATACCAACAACACCAACAACATCAGCAACAACAAGAATCAAAAGTCTGGGGCATGCTATGAATGTGGTAACACTGGGCATATGAAAAGAAATTGCCCAAAACTGAAGAACCATGGGAATGGCAACGAGAATGGCCTAACTCAAGGAAGAGATTATGCTTTGGGAGGAAGAGATACTAGCCCAGACCCCAATGTCATCATGGGTACGTTTCTTCTCAACGACCGTTATGCTATGATTTTGTTTGATACTGGTGCGGATAGGAGCTTTGTATCTAATACCTTTAGTACCTTGATTGACATTACCCCCACTACATTAGAAAATCATTATGTCGTAGAATTAGCCGATGGAAAAATCATAAGAGTTAAAACCATAATTCGAGGGTGCACTATAAACTTCATGAATCATCCTTTCAACATCAACTTGATGCCTGTCCCACTCGGTAGTTTTGATGTCGTTATTGGAATGGATTAGTTAACAAAGTATCATGGAGTGATCATCTATGACGAGAAGATTATACGTGTTCCTTTCGGTAGAGAGATGTTAATCTTTCAAGGAAATGGAAACAACCAAAGGGAAGGATCCCAACTAAATATCATTTCGTGCACTAAGGCACAAGAGTATTTATCAAAAGGATGTGATGTCTTTTTGGCACACCTTACCACGAAGGAAGCCAAAGACAAGTCGGAGGAGAAGCGACTTGAGGACGTGCCGATTGTTAGAGACTTACCTGAAGTTTTTCCTGAAAACTTGCTGGGTATTTCACCAGCTCGACAAGTAGAATTCCAAATTGATTTGGTACCAGGTGTTGCACCTGTAGCACGGGCGCCTTATCAGTTGGCATCATCCGAAATGAAAGAACTGGCGGAACAACTTCAAGAACTATCCGACAAGGGATTTATAAGACCCAGCTCTTCACCTTGGGGAGCCCCGGTATTGTTCGTCAAGAAGAAAGATGGATCGTTTCGCATGTGCATCGATTATCATGAACTGAACAAGCTAACGGTGAAGAACCGTTACCCACTTCCTAGGATTGATGACTTGTTCGATCAACTTCAAGGGTCGAGTGTCTACTCGAAAATTGACTTATGATCAGGTTACCATCAGTTGAGAGTTCGCGAAGAAGACATTCCCAAGACCGCGATTAGGACGCGTTATGGGCATTACGAATTTCAAGTAATGCCTTTTTGTTTGACAAACACACCGGCAGTATTTATGGACCCCATGAACTGGGTGTGCAAACCTTATTTGGATAAGTTTGTGATTGTCTTTATCGACGATATATTAATTTATTCAAAGAACAAGGAAGAGCATGAAGAGCATCTCAAATTAATTTTGGAGTTGCTTAAGAAAGAGGAGTTGTACGCAAAATTTTCCAAGTTTGAATTTTGGATTCCAAAAGTACAGTTTCTCAGACACGTGACTAATAGCAAAGGCATTCACGTAGACCCAACAAAGATCGAGTCGTTTAAAGATTAGGCGTCTCCTAAGAGTCCAACAGAGATCCGCCAATTTTTAGGACTCGCCGGTTATTACAGAAGATTCATTGAAGGCTTCTCCAAGATAGCGAAGTCAATGACTAAGTTGACTCAGAAGAATGTAAAGTTTGACTGAGGGGAGAAGGAGGAAGCCGCATTTCAATTGATTAAACAAAAACTGTGTAGCGCACCCATTCTGGCCTTGCCTAAAGGATCATAAAACATCATTGTTTATTGCGATGCGCCGCATAAGGGTTTGGATGCCGTGCTTATGCAAAATGAGAAAGTTATAGCCTATGCTTCTCGACAACTGAAGATCCATGAGAAAAACTACACAACTCATGATCTGGAACTTGGAGCTGTGGTGTTCGCTCTTAAGATGTAGAGACATTACTTATACGGAACAAGGTGCACCGTATTTACTGACCACAAGAGTTTACAACATATCCTCGATCAAAAAGAGTTAAACATGAGGCAACGGCGTTGGTTGGAGTTGCTTAGTGATTACGATTGTGACATTCGTTATTACTCGGGGAAGGCAAACGTTGTTGCTAATGCTTTGAGAAGGAAAGAACGGTCTAAACCTTTAAGGGTCCGAGCCTTAGTCATGACTATTGGCTTGAACCTCCCCAAACAAATCCTAGAAGCTCAAACCAAAGTGTTAAAACCTGAAAACCTCACTGCCGAAGATGTAGAAGGTATGATCCGACAAGACCTTACAAAGGAAAGATTGAAACCCCGTGCGGACGGAACTTTATGTTTAAACAACAAGAGTTGGTTACCGTGTTACGGCGACTTAAGGACTCTAGTCATGCACGAGTCTCATAAGTCAAAATATTCCATTCATCCGGGTTCTGACAAGATGTATGATAGGTCACATTAATCTTGAATCAATCATATCGAACATGTATGCATAAAGAGAATAGTAGAGAGAGGCAAGTATTTGAAATTTAAATGAAATAAAAGGGAGGGAAATGAAAAGAGTTTGTTACAAGTGCATCACCCTCTAATAAAGATTAGAGGGGTATTTATAGTGAATGGAAAGAGGCTTCCCTTCCTTATTTTCCTAACTTGTCAAATCTAGTCCTTAGACTTTGGTAGTTATGTTATTTCATTCTTTTAGCATAATATACCTTATTACAAACTACTTTGGCATTATCAAAAGAAAGACTAATAACTAAATAACACAAAATTACATAATCAACACTTTTAATGATCCTAACAATCTCCCCCTAAGGGTCGATTATTCAGGGCGTTCTCTTCGTGGTCCAAGTGGTCTTCCATTCACGTACATCTCCCATCTTCTCATCTGCATTCGATGCTTTAATCTTTCTTTAATCTCTTATTCAAACTTATTTCAACTCAAATTTATAGAATCTCAACTTCATCATTTGTGAGTTCTTTTTGCGCATAGCATACTTGACCTCATTATAAATAACTCTTTAGTCCTTCAAGTGTTCTTTCACGTTGCTTTCACGAAACTTATGTATCTGATGATGGTCTCATCACCCTCTTCTCTTCTTTGATATTAGTGTAAATGAATCCATGTACGGGCTCATAGACAATAGATAACAATCATATTCTTCTTCCCTTCATAACTGTACTCTTGATGAACAATGATACAGACCATTATTCTTGCATAAGGATGAAACTTCTTTATTACTTTTTAACCCATTTAGAAGTCTCCGTTCTTCATTATCACATCTATCATTGAAGGACAATTGTGGAATTTTAGGAAGTGACTAAACGGATCTTCTCAAGACTGAATTTCCTTTCTGTTTGCCAAAAAGCAAGTCACTTTGCGAGAATTTCTTCTTTGTTCATTGTGATATTTGTGTTCATTCTAAGAAGTTACATCTTTGTCTTAGCATCTGATCCGCCATAATTATTTCTACGTCTTCATAATATTGCAAAGAATATCTCTCCATGAATGTTTGTGTTACTCTGAATAGTTGGAATTCATCATCATCCAGAAGCATAAGAATCAGTCCAAGAAATAAATTCTTCATAATCTTGTTCTTGATTTACCTGAAATAGGAAGGACCTGGTTCCTCTCATTAACTTGTCCAGACGATGAACTCTCCAGTTACATATGCTTCATACTCTGATGTCTTATGCCCTTTTGCACTATTCTCCCTCGTATGAGAATCATCATGAGGATCGTCCTGATCTCTTGTGCGAACGCAGAAGATCTACAAGCAGTTTGTTAACTTTGGTTCAGATGAACCTGATGATGGTGTAGGATGAGTAACCGTCAATTCCTAGAGTTTCTCGGTTCCAAGTAATGAGAAGTTAGGTAGATTTCTAGGGTGATACTAGTTGGTGAGGGGAATTGGAGAAAATCCTAGTCTCTCTAATTCGCTCCTTTCACCCTTCTCCTTAATTCAACACATTCATTAGTTATTTCATCTTCCTTCATTATCACATTTTACAAGTGGAACAAATTTGGTAACATTGCCATTGGTGTATCTGTATTTGGTTCACATCCGTGTCCTTTGTAGTCTCTTCCTCCTTTTCCTGAACAATCTCCACTTCGGACTATTCGCTTATACACTACTGGGCTCTAACCTAGTGCGGGGGAATTTGATGTGTCAATCATGCCTAAGGGGTGAACTATCATCACTATTTTTAGGATCTTCAACAAGCTTCTCATTCTCATCAGCTTCCAAGTGATGTCATTCCAAGTTCCATCATTTTCTCTTGCTTCTTGTTCTTCATGACTATTGTGCTCAGCAGAACTTACCCTTGAATAGGTCTTGTAGGACAATAGATAAGACTTTATTTATTAAAAAGGTCAAAGGTGATATTCTACTAGTTCAAGTATATGTAGATGATATCATTTTTGGATTTACTAAGAAGAGTTTATGCATTGAGTTTGAGAAATTAATGCATAAGAAATTCTAGATGAGCTCTATGGGTGGGCTTACTTTCTTCTTAGGACTACAAGTGACACAGAAAGATGATGGAATTTTCATCAGTCAAGACAAGTATATGGATGAAATTTTGAAGAAGTTTGTCTTTTCAACTATGAAGACAACAAGTACACCTATGGAGACCTCAAAGCCTTTGATGAAGGATGAAAATGCTGAAGATGTTGATGTTCACTTATATAGATCAATGATTGGCTCATTGATGTATTTAACATCTTCAAGGCCTGATATAATGTTTGCTGTATGTGCTTGTGCAAGATTTCAAGTCACACCTAAAGTTTCACATCTTCATGCTGTGAAAAGAATCTTTAGATACTTGAAAGGTCAACCTAAATTGGGCCTTTGGTATCCTAAGGACTCACCATTTGATTTGGAAGCTTATACTGACAGTGACTATGCTGGTGCAAGTTTAGACAGGAAATCCACAACAGGAGGTTGTTAATTTCTTAGAAGCAGATTGATTTCATGGCAATGCAAGAAGCAAACTGTAGTTTCCAACTCTACTACTGAAGCAGAGTATGTAACTACATCAAATTGCTGTGGACAAGTATTATGGATCCAAAATTAATTGCTTGATTATGGATACAACTTCATGAACACCAATATTTTCATTGACAATGACAACACCATCTGCATAGTTAAGAATCCAGTGTTTCACTCAAAGACTAAGCACATTGAGATTAGACATCACTTCATCAGGGATTCATATGAGAAAAGATTAATTTAAGTGATCAAGATTCACACTGCGGATTTTGCACAAATAATGCTTGAAATGGAATGGAACAACAACTAATGATGGAATTCAAGTTAGTGTTGTTGGCCTAACTTACTACTACCTCTGAAGTAGTGATTACGGGAGAGGTTAATTGTGGTAATGAGCAGCAGATTATACAACAAATGATGATTTAAATGGGATGAAAAAGCTGCCAATGATGAAATTCAAGTTAGTGTTGTTGGACTAACTTTCTACTGGTAAGTATAATTAGTGCTTCTAGTTATACTTAATACTGCTATGTTAATGTTGTTAGTTATAATTTATACTGTTGCTGTTTTAATTAATATTGTGAGTATTGAGAGAAATTGGTTAGCATAAAAATAGAAAGAATGATGTGTGAAAATAAAAGCAGATAGAGTGAATTGGTGAGAAAAAGAAATGAGAGAAATAGTGAGCTGAAAAATAGAAAGAGAGATGTGTGAAACAAAAAAAGAAAGAGTGACTTTGTGAGCTAGAGAATTGATAAAATTAGTGAGATGAAAAACAGAAAGAGGATGTATGACCATAAAACAGACAGGGTGATACAGTGAGAAAAAGAATTGAGAGATATAGTGCGAATAAAAAGAAAAAAATAACAGGGGGGGGGTGGTGGGGGGAAAAAAATTAAAGAGAGATGTGTGACATAAAAACAGACAGAGTGATTCAGTGAGAAAAAGAATTTAGGATATAGTGGAATAAAAACTGAATAAGAGAGCTTGTTGCGAATCAAAATTGATGATGGAAATGCTTTTTGGAACGAAAATTGGTAGTTACTTGTAGGTGATACTCAAAGTTAATGCTGCTAGGCATACACTTACTACTGCCGGTGTTAGTTAATGTTTCTTAGGCCATTAAACTTAACTCTGCTAGTTAAGTTAATGTTGCCAGGCATAACTTACTATTGTTGGGTCAGTTAATGCTGTTAGACTTAACTTAGTACTGCTAGTTCAAGTTAATGTTGTTGAGGATGATTTCATAAATACTTCGATTGAGGGTTTCATTCAATCACTTAATCGATTTCAATCTTTGTTTATATTACCCTCTAATCATAAAAACCTAACTCAATTTTCTCATTCTAATCAATCAAATACCCCAAACATCAATGGCTGCCCCTAAAGTTTTGCTAGTTCACACAAAATTGGTAGCATTTCTAGAATAAACCTAATAAAAATGGATGAGATTTCGGGCAATTATGATTTTTTTGATTGCACATCCTACAAATATGCAGTTATCGGTTAATCCTCTTCAATCTATACTTCATGTAATTGAGCAATTGGAACTACACAAAGGTGAAAATATTAATGGAGAAGTGCCGTTCAATCCTAATGGATAAGAACGAAGTTAATCTTCACTACAGATAAGTTAGAAAGTGAATCTACAATTAGAAGATGTTGAAGGTACTGAATGTCTTCCAAATGCTACAATTTTTGAACAGCTAACACTCATGGGGTATGAAATCTTTACAAAATAGCTTTACATTTATATAAAAGCTATCTTTTCACTCAATGGATACTTAATTATCACATACAATTTTGCAATGCCTTAGTGTTAAGACGACTGCTTAGATACGGAAATTTAGTAGACTATGCCCTAATCTGTTATTGATTGCTACAAACAAAAATTCAACTTTTCAGGTATATTTTTGTATAATATGGTGAAGAACTTGGAGGATGTTGGGTTAACTTCTCAATGTATCCAAGGTTTATGCAAAGTGTTCATGGATAAACAAGTTGAAGGAATGTTTTCCAAACATAAAATGATTTATGTTTACACTTCTAATACTAAAGAGGTCTTTGTAACTGAAGAGGCATGGGAAAATTATTCTTATCAGTAGGGACACACCTCTATTTCAAACTATGATGGTTCAAGCTCAAGAAGAGAGTGAAGGTTCTATAGCCTACTACAGTTCCCTATACACAACTACCATTAATCAACCCTCATCATCACAACCTCAAAAGAAGCAAAAGCCTAGGAAGTCTAAGAAACATGACACTCAGGATTCTCAACCTAGTGGTCCTACAGAACCTATCGCAGATGAGACTGAAAATGTAGAAAGTGTACCTATATATTCCAATGATCACTACCTCAGTATGTGAGGAAAAACCTGAACTAACAATGATTGATGGAACTTTGTACCACCTTGTCACAAAGAGTTCTTGACTTAGAGAACACAAAGACCTCTCAAGTTACAAAGATTACTAAATTAAAGGAGAGGGTCAAGAAGCTAGAGAAGAGGAATAAGTCAAGAACTCCATGGCTTAAAAGGTTAAGGAAGGTTGGTAGAACTACAAGAATAGAATAATCTAAAGATGAAGGTTTAGGTGATCAGGAGGATGCATCCAAACAGGAAAGGGAAATTACTGATATTGATGCAGATAAAGAGGTTACATTGATTGATGAGACTCAGGGGAGGAATAATGATAATTTAATCTTTGATATAGGAGTTTTAGATGAGCAAGAAGTTAAGGTTGAAAAGGTAGTTAGTACTGCTGAAGTTACTACTGTCAGTGCTACAACAATAACTGTTGATGAGTTGACTCTGGCTCAGACCTTAATAGAAATCAAAGCAGCTAAACCCAAGGCTGTTACAACGGCTACTACAACAACTACAACTGCTGTTAAAAGACCCAAGGCTAGAGGGGTTGTAGTTCAAGAGCCAAGTGGATTTACAACAACAACATCACAACCATCACAACTTCCAAGGTCTATAGGACAAAAGGCAAGCTAAATGGTTAGCTTGAAATACTTTGAAAAAGAAAGATCAAATTTGATTGATGAAAAAATTGCTCAAAGACTTCAAGAAGAATTGCAAGTTGAACTAGAATAAGAGGAAAGGCTGGCAAGACAAAAGGAAGAAGATGAAAACATTGCTGAATGGGATAATGTTCAAGCTATGATAGATGCAGATTATGAGCTAGCTGCAAGATTACAAGCACAAGAGCAGGAAGAGTTGACCATTGAAGAAAGGTCAAAGATGTTTGTGGATCTCATGGATAAAATAAAGAAGCATTTTGCCAGACTTGGAGCAGAAGAGCAGAGAAGAAAATCACCAACTAAAGCTCAGAAGAGAAGTCAAATGTCTACCTATTTGAAACACATGGCTGGATACAAACAAAATTAGCTGAAGAACAAAAATATGAGTGAAATTCAAGAAGTTATTTTGAATAAATCCATGACTAGGGTAATATGTTGTAGATATGGATACATAGTTGGTAAAAGAGAGCTCCAAGAAGGCAAAGATGGTACAAGAAAGCAATTCTAAGAGAGCAGGAGAAGAACTTGAGTCTAATAATTCAAAGAAGCAAAAGTTAGATGGGAATGTAGAAGTTGAAGTAGATGATGAAGCAGAGATGAAAAAGCATATGGAGATAGTTCTTGATGACGAGGTAGCAATTGATGTTATACCACTAGCCACTAAGCCTCCAATCATTGTTGACTAGAAAATCATCAAAGAAGGAAAGATGTGATACTTTCAAATCATAAGAGCTGATGGTAGTTCAAGGAGTTACTCATCAATGATTAAGATGCTTCATAACATTAACATAGAAGACCTGGAAACACTCTCGCAGTTGGTTAAAGCTAAACATGGGCATACAAGGCTAGAGGAGGCATATGAAAGAGTGTTATGTGGTGATCTGAAAGTGATTTTTGAACCTGATGTAGAAAGTAAAGTATGGAGAAATCTACAAGGATACAAAGTGACAGTTTAGAAGCTATTTTATTTAATAGGTCTTATTTATCTTGAATCATTCATAATTGTTCATGAAAGCTTAGAAAGAATAGTAGAGGATGGCAAGTATTCAAATTTCAAATGTTATTAAAATGGAGGGAAAAAGGAAAATTTTATTACAAGGCATCATCTTCTAATAATTATTAGAAGGGGTATTTATAGGAGAAGGAAGGAAGCTTCCCTTCCTTTATTTTTCTAATGTTTCACATCTAGTCCCTATTCTTTAGCAATTATGCTATTTTTTACTTTTAGCATAATATACCTTATTACACACTACTTTATTCTAAACAAAATAAAGACTAATAACTAAATCATATAATCGACACTTTTTATGAACCTAACAATCTCCCCCTAAGGGTCGATTATTCTGGGAGTTCTCTTCATGGTCCAAGTGGTCTTCCATTCACATACATCTCCCATGTTCTCATCTGATTTCGATACTTCAATCTTACTTCAATCTCTTCTTCAAACAATTTCAGATACTTAACTTCTTCATTGGTGAGATCTCTTTGAATATATACATACTTAACATCATTATTGAAACTCCTTAATCCTGTCTATACTCTGTTTAGCGGTTGACATCACAAAAACTTATGAATCTCTGATTATTCCTCATCACTCTTTTCTCTTTCTTGCTATTCTATGTATAATGATCTCCATGCAACGGGATCATAGATGATGGAGAATAATTTTGTGTTTTTCAACTCCTGGGAAAGGTTATTGTTGGTGCAGTTAAGAATAACTTTTATTGATAACTTTCAATTCAAGTTGAAAATCAGCACCCTTTCCATATCACTGTCACTTCTGATGAATATTGATAAAGACGCCATAGCAACATGCTTTGCTTCATGTCACGGTACATTGCCATTTATAATCAGCAAATTTCATCATGTCCTCAAATATCATTCTTATTGAGATTTCAGTGTCATAAGGATTGTAATAGACTCAATGAACTCATTGGCTATTCTCTGCACAAACTGTCTTTGTAATAAACTTGTGTTCATGACCCAATTTCCCAGTATTGTCTTGATAACTTGAATGATCTCTTGAGTCGGAATATAATAATTAATTCCTTGGTTTTCCAGGCTCTTTCTATTTCCTTATGTAGAAGATCTTTGCATGAGGATTCTTCCAATGTTCATACCCATATCGAGCATAAGGATTAAATTTCTTAACACACTTATTCACCCATCTGGAAGTTCGTTCTTCGATATCATCATCATTAAAGATAATTGCAGGAAACTTGTGAAGTGACTCTATACTATCTTTAAGGCCTAGAATTCCTTTCTTTAGATACAAAAAGGTCTGATTTTTAAGAGATAGTGGTGAGCTTCAGGATCTCATTGGAACAACTTTCGAACTAGAGAGGCTGTTCATTGTGGCTTTCATTGAGCGGAAGAAGAAACAAGAATTTCTTTCTATTTTCCCATAACAATGTCAGACTTGTTTCAGGGGGAAATTCTTCATCTGATCAATGTGATATTGATGCTCATCTCCTGAAGTACATCTTTTTCTCAACATCTCATCAACCATTTTCTTTAACTTTGCTTCACCGATTGTTAGTGATACTTCTTCCATAATATCTTGTGACATTTGCTTCGTTGGTATTTCATCATCATCTGAAGCATAAGACTCAGTCTAAAAATTATAATCATCTTCTTGCTCTTGCTTTCCTGAAGTTGATGGACCTTGTTCATTTTCATTGACATGTCCAAACGATGACTCTCCAGACACATAGGCTTCATAGTCGAGTTTTCTACGCTTCTTTGCACTATTCTCCCCCTCCAGGAATGAGCATCAGTCACGTGGATCG
Organism: Tanacetum coccineum; assembly: GCA_026074375.1. Lineage (NCBI taxonomy): Eukaryota > Viridiplantae > Streptophyta > Magnoliopsida > Asterales > Asteraceae > Tanacetum > Tanacetum coccineum. The sequence continues at coordinate 18,654 of BQNB010066127.1, forward strand.
TACCTGGATCTCTTGGGCGAATGGCAGAAGATCTACATGTAGTTTGTGGTACCTGAAGACCCTTAAACTTCATCTGAAGTGCTAGCCATATTGCTATGTCTTGTTGCTGCAACTGAGGATCGTCTTTCATAGAAAGATACAGTTGATATTGTTGTTTTGGAACAAAGAGTGTTTGTGATTGAGCTGGCTGAACATGAAGAATATTTCCAGACATATAACTTCTTACTAATGCATCAACTTGAGAAGGAATATGATTATCAATAGATTTTTGAATTTGTGAGGAGATTTCAGCCTGTCTATGCCCACGCTCTTGTAAAATAGCTTTGCAATCTCGTTCCATCTCTTTTTAGTCTTTTGTCTTTCCAGAATTCAGCCCTTCCGCAACATTTACACTGGAAACTTGATCTCGAACCTGCTTGTTGCTCAGGAAACTTGTTATTATTTTTTGTTTTTTTCAACTGCACATACTTAATTATGCGTAATCTACCATAGTGGGTAATGATTCGACCATTACTTCTTGGAGATGATCAGCAAGAGTATCAAATGACTTCTTTGACAAAAACCTTGCTTTTAGATGTTCAAACAAATATGTATAACGTCCCTGTAACTCCTGAAAGAAATTCTTGTATCGTTTGAAACGAGCAGGTTTGGCTTTGTATAATGATAGAAGTCGATTTGTTTTAGATAATTTGGTGCTGAGTGATTTTGATGATGATATATTTTTAGTATCGGTTACCGTCAATTCCTGGAGTTTCTCAGTATCCGAAGATACGAGATCAGTATGAATCCTAGGAGATCTAATTGGTGTGGAGAATGGTGTACTCCTAGACTCCTTTACAATCTTCCCTTTCTCCCTTCGCTATAATTCATACACTTCATCAGTTATTTCTTCCTCCTCTTCATTAACATTGATAGGTATGACAACATTAGTAATTTCTACCTCTTCATCATTAGTGATCTCCACCTCCGGACTTTCCTTATTACTCTTGGGCTCTAACCTCATAGTTGCCGGGAATATTTGGTTCATCTTTCCTGGGGTAAAACTATCATCATATAACAATTCTCGCTGATCTTTCATCATCTTTTCAATCTATTCAAGACGCCAAGTGCTTGTGGACCAGTTAACATTTTTCTATAGTTCTTGCTTTCTAGACTTTTGTGCTCAGCATGAACTTACTTGTAATGTATTTGTTAAAACCATTTCATCTGCTATTATCCATAGTTGGCACTGGATCTGGTGGAGTAAGACGTGTGGATCTCTTTTCAGGATACACGAAAATGAATCAACAGTAGATCAATTTTAGAGCACTTGACTCTGTTGTAACCCATAGTAGGGTTAGGTGACTAGGGGCGCAAAGGTGTCTATGCGTTCCTTAGGCTAGACTCAGTAGGTTGTGACTTGTCTTGAGGAACTTCTAACCAAACACCTTCCGCATACATTCAATATATGCTCCTGTTCGCTTCATTTCTTTTAAAATTATCACTCTGAATTTTCATTTTGACTTGTCTTTGTATCTCCCCTGAATGAAAGATATTTTTTCTATTTTATCTTCATAATTCAGGTTGTGGTACAGTTGTCTCGATCACATCTTGAAATTTCTGGAAACTAGTTCATGTAATGCTAATGATGATCTTTATAAAATCTTGGATAAGGACTATCATGTGGAATCGAAGATGTTGGATGATGAAGCGAATAGTAGAGTCCTTCCTATAGTAACTCTGCATAATCCACATGAATGTTATTGATAAAGCAATACATCATTTGCATTATCTGCAATGGCGGTTGGTCCCATCCAGTGACACGTGTTGTTAAACATTTGGAGAATATTTTGCATAACGTTTGCCATAGCTGCAGAAGACCAGTAGTCTTTAAATTCGATTGTGTCTTTAACTCCATTGTAAATCCCAATACTTGCTTATAGAATGGAACCATGTCAGAAAATGATGGTGGTGGCACGAATGAATTATGATTGTTGGCAGTTGCTTGTGGAAGCTGAAAGATTTGTCTGAAGTCATCCAGTGTAAGAGTGAGTTCTTTCTTGTCCAGCATAAACCTGAGCTGATACTTTGATTCGTCTTCCTTCAAAGTATGCCAGAACCGTGCCATATAAATCCATGGAACTGATGAAGAAGCTGCAATGCTAAATCATAATGGATGATTCTTGATGATATTCGTCAGAATTTTGCTTTCTTGCGGACATTGCACATGCTCAAGATCAACTTTCTTGTTAGCATCCATAAGATCATATCTCTTGTTCGGAGGGCACAGTTCATCTGGATGAACATCAGCTGCATGTTGTTGTTGTGCCATGATGATTACTGAATGAATATAATTGAGATGTTAGATGACAAACAATTCATTTGACATTTTTGTCTTTTTCCACTCTGTCTGTTTTATATGTTCTGACAGTTCTTTTTGAACATATTTTTGATCAGTTTCTTTCCCATGTGCTCGTTCTTGCTTTTTCTAGCACATGCCATACACTTTATTCTTTTGATTTACCAATTTTTTTGTGTGTTCTGGCAATTCTTTTTTGAACACACTTTTGATTTGATTTTTCGCGTATGGATTTAGCTCTCTCTTTCTGTTTTTAGCATATCCTCACCAGAAATTCTTTGTGACATGATACTCTTTCAAGAATGATGAAGATTTTTCTCTTTTGATTTTAATCAAGACTCTTTTATGAAAAATTAAAGAGAAATCATTCAACTTCTTAAAGTTGTTTTGTGAAAGATTATCATTTTGACACAATAACAGATTTTGAGATCTTTTGCTAGAAATCTTTTGACAAAAACTTTCTTTTTTCTTTGATAATGCTAACATTAGAATCAGTTAATCATCAAACCAACAATCTGATTGGACACTATGTCACTCTCTCCTCCTTTGTTCATTGCAGAAATTGATCGAAAGCTCGGACTGACTTTGTCCATTTTTAAACAATTTAGATTTGGATTAATTAACAGATTCAAGTTCATAAAAACTTTTTCTTTAAATTTTTGTAATGTTTCCTTATATACATGAAGACAAACATTTCATAATTCAATAATGGAAGTTATGGTCATAAAGTCACTCACTTCCTCATTTCTGTTAATTGCAGGATTAACGGCCTTAAAACCGGACAATGGACTTAGTCACTTTAATGATAACGAATTGATTTTTATGAACCCATAGCTTTGAATTCATTTAAATAATTGATGTCTTTGCCAAAATTATTTACGTTTTCATACACATGAGAAACTGCGATCCTTTGTACCGCAATAGTGTAGTCATCCTCAAACTTATCATGAACTCTTCAACTTGTTTTTCTTTCTCAAAAACACCATTCATGTTTCCACAATACGTATTTTCACTGAATTGTGACTTTTTGGACCTTTCCGGATGTTTGATTTTTGCCTTTCCGAGTTTGACTTTTTGACCTTTCCGAGTTTTAACATTTAGTGATATTAATGAGTTTCGCACTATTTGATTCTTTTTTACATATGAAAAACCCAAACTCAATCCAAAACTCAATACATGATTTTATCATTCTCGAATTACCACAATGAAGCTTACATTAATACTCGTAATCTCAAACTCGGTGAATCTACATACACATCCGAATTTTATGTAAACTAAATGGTTAATCATGTATAGTCTATTCTTACGTATTCTTACTGAATCTAGCATATTATCAACTTTGATGTGTAATTTTAGTGACATAATATCGATGACACATAAACTCGGTAGTCTTCTAATATTACCGAGTTTAGAATCAATAAGACATAATCATAATTAATAGTTTATTATATCTACCACGTACGTTTGAGAAAGTAAAATGGTAGACATCGTTGTTATGATACTCAAAAAGGCTTGCGTTGATTTTTTCTCAACACTCGGTCCATGGATTCGGTAAAGAAAAAAAAATGAAATAAAATTTTCTCCTATTATAGCCTCCGAAAGAAGTTTTGAAATTTGACACATTTAGCCCATGTGGTTATCAATTTTGATTTGTTCTTTCAAATTTTCACAAACTTCTACCTTGAATAATGATTGTACTTTTTCAATAAAAACTCCCCCTTTGAATGATATCATGTAAGAACTTAGGCGAAAACATGAGAATGCTTATATAAAAAATCCCCCTTGTGAACTAGAACATTTTCCAAATTGTAGTATTTGTGAGAGATTCATCTGTTTTATTTTATTCCAAAAAGTCTGTTATGTGTGAATGGAAAATTTTAGAAAAACTCCCCGTAGATCATGATTCCGTATTTCCAATTTCGAAAGCTTGTTTATAAAAAACTTCGGAATCATGGATGAAATCTAAGCATATGATAGTTTTAAAAAATTATGTTGTTTTTTTTAATATGAAAAATATGTCAAATCTTTTTGGTATTTTGAAATTTTTAATTTTTTCTTTTGTTTTTGAAAAAAAAATATTTACTGTTTTTGATGTCATGACGTTTTCAAAAAGATAAACTTTGTCAGGCTTTCTAACATGTGTTGGAGTCATACATATCATACCAATTCGATGATTACTAAATTCTCAAAGCGTTTCTTTTGGAAGCGCCTTAGTAAATTAGATCCGCAAGTTGGTATTCCTGCTACCATACAAAGTTAAATTTCCACAGTTACCCTTCTCAACATGTTCTTTAATAAAATAATACCGGTGTCAATGGCTTGTCTTGTATATTGGACCGGATTGCTTAAATAAGCAATGGTACTCTTGGGATGTCTCAGTACTTCGGAATCGATTGTAATTATATCCCATAGTCAAGCATTTAGTACGCATCCAAATTAATTGTGGCAAACAGCAGACAATCGGAAACATATTCAGCTTTTTGTAGTTGACATCGCAGTACAATATTGTTTCATTTGACACTTAAAAACTCCATGAGCTTTCCACACCTTAGAAATGCCAATCCTCCTTGACTGTACTCTTACAATCATTTTACATCCTGCTGCATGGTCCGCATCAGAATAGGCACATTAGTTTAAATACGGAATCCATTAAGATACCCATATGGCCGTGTGTTATAGGATGTCTCAGCGTACCGAAAGATCGTTTATGCCATCTTTGAGGTGTTTGACCGTATCGGGACGTGCCTTGATACGAAGCACATTTTAAAGTAGCAACAAAGCAATGTCTAGTCGATGGCGTTAGGTACATAATGCCTTAGTTTGCCATAGGTGTACTCATGGATACAATTTCATTTGACCCTTGTTTTCTTTTGCAACTTATTGCCTATTTGTGATGACTTTTGAATTGACACGGCGGAGATTGATAAACTGTAAGTCCAAGAAAGAACTTTGGTTCACCCATACATTGACATTTCAAAATTATTTTTCAATTTATAAATTTGCAAAATAAACTATTTTGAAATACATCTGATTTGTTAAATCAAAAATTGTTGTCGTCAACATATACTTGAAAAGTTAATAGTTCTCCCCTGTGGAGGAGTCGTGAACAAAGTCAGGTCAATAATACTTTAGTGAATCCCATGTTCTACTAGAATATAAGACAATTTGTCTGTACCCATGCACGAGGTGCTTGCTTAAAGACGTTTTTTATAGAGCTTTTTTCTACTGTAGGACATATACTAGTAATTCTAGATCAATAATAAACCCTTCTGGTTGGGGCTGACATAGTCTTCTTTCATTAGCGACCTTTGAAGAGAAAAGTCGTTGTGACATACATTTGAAAGATTGTGATTATTATTATGCGCAGCATTGCAATAAAAATCCAAACAGCTCCAAGAAGAGAATACTTGAGGCAAATGTACTCTTCTTAATTCACTGCCTTCCTTCATGCTTCATATCCTTTAGCCACACGAACGAGTCTATGTTCCGATCAACATTAGTTTAACGAAATCACATGGATCTCTTCCATATCCTATTTGAGAGCAAAGTATATTATTTTCTTCTAGGGGTGGGTCGAGTTCCTTTCGCGGATGGCGCGACTTTGGGTGTTATTTCGCAGCTGGCTGTGTCGCTTGACTTCGGGGTGAGGATCATGGTATGATGGCCGGGTGGGGGGCTGGATGGTGAATTTTGAGGGGTGTGAATGTGTGGAATGGGGGAGTGGGGGGGTGGTATGGGGGTGTGGGGAGGGAGTGGGTAGTTAATGGCGCGGTGGGGTGTGGTTGGACGTGTTGGAAGAAAATTGTTTGAGAGTGGGGTTGCTGTGAGTGGTGGGGAGTGGGGGGGCGGATTGTCTTTTGTATTTGGTGTGGGATGGTGGTAGGTGGAGTGTATGGTGGGTGATGTTTTGTAGCGGAGTATCTGCCTATGTCGGTGAAGTCTTCTTTTAATTTTTGCGCGTATATTTGTACTTTTTTTATTTCATGTTTTATGTTTATTTTTTTTTATTTTTTTTTTTTCTTTTATCATGTAATCCTGATTTAATCTTACATACCATTTATTTCATCGAGCTTACTTTGATATTATTTGGTGCAATTGTACTGATGGTTTAAAAGGCATACAGGCAATACCTATAGCATCTGTATGTAACTTTGGCGAGTCATGAACGGTTTGGATTGGTCGTCCCAATAACTTGGTCTAGAGGATGATCTTTTGTCCAAATGTGAGTTGAGGGTTGTACTTGGTGGAAATTTTACACATTTGATGGTTCTAGAGCCATTGTAGATAACTCAATTTCCTCATGACTTGGAGGATTATATGGAACAAACTGTGCATTACCATCAAAATTTGCAGTGTCTTCTTGATCAAATTCATCAGCCTCGGTCAAAGAGATTGGAGAAGTTTGTTCGTTAGATGTAGTGACAACAGGAGGAGCCTCATGTGTGTCAACAATGATTGAAGATGTAGAAGGTGAGTCTTCATGAACTTGAGTCGGTTGTGCAGCGGAATAGATGGGTGTATCAGAAGACTTCTGCTCATAATATTCTTCAAACATTGGACCGAACAAATTATCTAAATCTTCTTTGGATGGGGTATTCATTGGTTTTGCTGATGAATTATGATTGTTGAATCATTGAAGTTTGGGTTCTAAACAGTCATGTTCAGAAGCCATAGTTGTGAGCTCGTTAAACTTGACATGAATGGTCTCTATTATCATTTTGGTCCATCGGTTATAAATTCGGAAAATGTTGATGTTTCGAAAATAACCAATAAACCAAATGTTCTGCTTGTCGGTTCAATTTTCTCCTAAGATCATCACGCGTCCACTTCGTTGGAAACACAATGAAGCCAAACAATATGAATATAAGTAATGTTTGGTTTTTTTTGATCGAGTAATAGCTCAGAAGGTGTTTTGTTGTATCGTGTATGGATGCTTGACGTTTTTTGATTAAAAAAGTTTTGCCTCTATTGCTTCAGCCCAAAGAAATCCAGGTAATTAGTATAGATAAGCTTTGTGCGTGGCTAGCCTCATACAAGTGTAGATTTAGTCTTTCAAAAATTATCCATTTTTGTTGAGGTGTTGAGCAATTGAAAATTGTTTGCATTGATGCCTAACTTTTCATTATCATAGGCTTTAAGAGTTGCGTTTTTGATTCAGGCCATTGTCAGTACAATTTTCATACTTTTGGCTTTATATTAAATTTGAGCTTGAGTAATGAAGTTATTGATGATCTTTTTCGGAGTTTCATCTTCGAGCGAAGAAAAGATAAACCCACGTTATATCCAAGAAAATTCGTCAACTTCATGAGAATTATACTTCTTTCCCATGTGACGTATGATACCTCATTGGACCGCCATAATAAATCAATTTATGATGTAATTCAATTTGTGAATGATTCACTTGAACAGTTTTAGGTTTAGTGAGAAGCCTTTCTTTTCTTTTTCCCCATTTAAAGCAGACAAAGGTAAATCCTTTCCATATTTGTAATTTGGTAGATCGCCAACCAAAGTCAAGGCTGTTGTAGATCGTTTTTGGTAGCCGAAGATTAAGAATTGTGAAAGTCTTCGGTGCCATAACCATGTCTTTGTTGAAGTTGCTTTGGACAATGAGCAATCGGGTGGACGTAGCAAGCCATGTCAGAATTAGAGATTAGTATTAAAATTGAATGCGTCCCACTAGTGAGAATTATCTCCTTTCAGAATTTAGGCACGTTTTATGTTTTATGAACGAAAAAGCCACTTCTAAATCTCCATCACAAATTTGTCCTTCGTAAATGAGATTATGTCCCATGACCTTCAACTATATACATGAAAGAATAGTGATATTGCATGTTTATAATCGCCATTAGCCTGTGCTGGATTGCCTGCACAAATTATCATTTCTAAAGCGAACGTATTCCCATGAATTTTTTCAATGAAATTTCTCAATAATGGACCGATAACCGTCATATCTATTGAACAACCACTGCTCTAAACAACACGAATGATAGTTAACTACCTGCATACAAAGAAGAGACAAACACTTAGAACAATGGGCAATATGATACCAATTTCTTAATTGAAATCGATGGGTTCTAGTATGAACTGAGGGGTTTGCAACATTCGGTTTTATGATTTACGGAGTCGAATAAACTATTTGGTTGTGATTTCACAACCATTTTGACTAATTCGACTTGCTTTAATCTTGTTATTTTGGAAATGTGCTTAACGGTTTATCGCGCAAATGTGTTTTTCTTTATCCTAGTCGCACTCGAAGAAACCTGATCCTTTGCTTTTGATGGGCACTCTTCTAATTCTATCATCGATTTGGAAAACGTCACAGAAGTGTATCTTATGAGTCTTAGATTGTGTCTCTTTCTTAGAAAACCTAGTCTTAGGAGCTACGTAAGTAGTTTCTAAAGATTTTGGTGTTCTAGAAATTAGTGGAGTAGGTTTATGGATAATTTGAAAACACACATTCAATTTATGCTTTGTAAGGAACATTATCGATGACATGGAATTAGCACAATTTGCATACAAGAAACTCATAACGCAAAGTTTTCGCTTTTAGAAGCGTTTGCAACATCAACATCAATTAATTCTCCTTATGTGAATTAACATTCGCAGTTGTATCTTATCTCTTTTGCTTATTTTTCATAAACATAAACTGAAACATTCTTTTTTTGACGGTTGCTTATCTTAAGAGTTATCTAAGACATTGTGGGCGACAACATGTGGAGTCTCTACCCTCATTGTGTCTTTAAATTAGATGTAGCATTCATTCTTGTAGAAGATAAAAGCACTCTTAGTTTTGTTCCTGTTTGTGCATTTTGTGTTGTCGGACATCTTTATTCATTCCTGGTTGAATGACAGTTTTGTTCTGATATTGTCCCTGTTTGTTTGTTAGATTAAAGTCTGTAAGTGACTGGTTTTGAACACAACTATGGGGTTTCTTAGTCTTTGGTAAACATTCCATTTTCTTTTGAAAGCGTGTTTGTTTTAGTGGTGTGACACAAATAAAGAGATGAGAACCATTTGTTTTGTCAAACTTAGTTACTTTACAGACTTTCCTTTTTCAAACTTTTTCCAATCTTGTCTTTATAACTAGAATATGGTAGACAAAAGATCCTGATTCTCAGCACGAGGAATAGCTCTCATATGCATATGTTTTCTTAGAAACATGAACAATTAATTCATCCATTTCCTTTTGAGTTTGAGACCGTGTCTTTTTGATTGAATTGAAAATGCTTATTGATATTCAATTTGAAATTTTCGCTTTCTTTTATCAAAGATTGCACTTTTAACATCCAAAGACACGTTCTTCATTCTCAAGTTTCTCCAACTTTGAAATCCAATGAGGGATCAATGAGGATTTTGTGTTTTTATTTCGCGAAGGTTGATTCCATTTATATTTTACTTTTTCATTGTTGTAGCTTTTATTTCACAATCAAACACTTTGTTTTTGATCATCTTTGAACACTCTTTTCAAGAATTTTATTGAGCCTGCAAACATCTTGAATATCAAAAGATTTCTTTTTGACTTGATCAAGTTCATCACTTTAGATCTTATCTACGCATAATGATTAACACACACACAACAGCTCAACATCATGTTGAGAGCATGCTTTCAAAAGTTGATATTTCAACAAATCATTTTGATTCTCTAGTTCATCAAGCTCACTTTCTGTCGACTCAAAAAACATAATTTCATTTCTTTTTATACCCTTTAAATTAGATTCTGAAATAATTCAAGGATTATCCTTCAATCGTTAAGATTGTTTTTTTAATTGGTTTCTTAAAAAAAAAGTCATTGATTTGTATCTCTGCGGGTGATGTGTAAAAATGCTTGCTCTTTTACAAGAGTTCTTTTGTATTAGCCAAAGACAGCTTTTCAATCCAACTTTTTTCCTGTCCAATTCTTTGATCAAAGGTGACTACTTGGCATTATTTTTGGACATCCATTTGAAAAGTTAGTGATATTTTTTGAAGCAGCATAAGCATTATAAACATTCTGAACTGCCTAAAGATGAGCAACAGGGAGGCAAATGTCTCTTCATAAATCAATGCCTTCTTCTTGCTTATTATTCCTTTAAAGCCAAAAGAACGAGTTTTGTTCGAACCCACATTATTTTCAGGATACATTTATTCTTCGAATCTTTGAGAGCAATATATATTCTTTTCATTCTGGGTGTAGATTAGAACGAGTTCCTTAACTTGAGTTCTCTCAAATATTATGATTAAACTCATCTTGCATAGACTCAATCCAACTGTGATCTTTTTGCAATTTTTTTAGCTTTTTGCATATTATTTGGTTCATTGTACTGATGGTTAAATGATTCATTGCATACTTAGAATCTGTGTGTAACCTTTGGCGAGTCATGAAGATTTGGATGGGTCACCAATACTTGTCTAGAGGATGTAATCTTTTGTCAAAATATGTAGTTAGGGTTGTTACTTGGTGGAAATTTTACACATTTGATGGTTCTAGAGCCGTTGTAGATGACTCAATTTCCTCATGACTTGGAGGATTATATGGAACAAACTGTGCATTACCATCAAAATTTGCAGTGTCTTCTTGATTAAATTCATCAGCCTCGGTCAAAGAGATTGGAGAAGTTTGTTCGTTAGATGTAGTGACAACAGGAGGAGCCTCATGTGATGTCAACCAAATTGATTTGTAGATGTAGAAGAAGGTGAGTCTTCTGAACTTGTGTCGGTTGGCAGCGGAATAGATGGGTGTATCAGAGGACTTTGCTCATAATTATTCTTCAAACATTGGATGAACAAATTATCCAATCTTCTTGGATGGAGTATTCATTTGTTCTGACTAATGAATTATGATTGTTGAATTCGTTGAAGTTCGGGTTCTAAACAAGTCGGTTCTGTGTTCAGATGCAAATTGCTGTGAAGATCAATACAAACTTGAATGATTGGTACTCCATTATATTTTGGTCCATTGGTTATAAATTTGCTAAAACCTGTTGATGTTTCCGAATAACCAATCAAATGTCCCTGCAGTGATGAAACTTGTGCGGTCAGAGCCGCTATCAATGAATCCTGCGCATCGATACGATGATCCTACATCTAAGCGTGGATCCTGTATCCCTAAAGCTCATAATGGACAGCCGAACTAAGTCCCATAGAGTGTGCCCAAGCCTCTCAGGAGACTAGAGCCTCCTGTAGGTCCTTGGTTTAGGATCTGACTAGCCTTTGTAAGACTATAGATAACTTGGATAAATCCAAATCAACTTATATGAGAGACACCGACTATGAATTATCAAGTGTTAATGCGAAATCTTAACACAAGAATTAAGAAGAAACGATATTTCTAAATTGCTATTAAGCTTTATGCTTCTATTGATATTTCTCCAAAACGTACTTGTAACATTGTGCCTTAGGGTTCCTCTTATACACCAAGGAAACCCTAATGGGCTTTACAAACGTCAAAGGATAATACATATCCTTTCCTAAGATATCTCCTAAGATATCTCTAAGATAACTATTACTATTCTGTTACATTAACAGACTTAACTATAAACAGAACTAACTATGACCAGTACTAACTCTAGTACTGCTACTCTACCAGTACTAACTTAGTACTGCCAGACTTAACTTAGTACTACCAGTATTAACTCAATACTAACAGAACTAACTATTACTACCAGACTTAACTGTTATACTACCAGTATTAAGTCTGTTACAATCTATTTTCCCAACAACTGTCATTGCCACTAAGAACATTATTTAAGTAGAAACCAATAATGAATATGCACAAGTTAACGACGATGAATTTGTCAACATCTTTAGTACACCAGTACAAGAATGAGGGGATATATTGTCTTGTCATGTTGATTCGTCAAACATGCATACATTCTATCAACACCATCCTTCTGGATAACGTTGGACAAAAGATCACCCGTTAGAACAAGTCATTGGAAATCCTTCTCAATCAATTAAAACAAGACGTCAGCTAGAAACATATGGCGAAATGTGCATGTTCGCACTCACCGTGAGTCGAACCGAACCGAAGAACATCAAAGAAGCCATGGCTGATTCTGCATGGATTGAAGTGATGCAGGAAGAACTTCACCAGTTTGATCGATTAGATGTATGGGAATTAGTCGATAAACCACCTTAAGTGGCTCTATAAAAACAAACGTGATGAGGAAAATACTGTAATCCGCAACAAATCTTGTCTTGTAGCTAAGGGATATGCTCAAAAGGAAGGAATTGGTTTCGAAGAGTCATTTGTACCAGTTGCTCAGTTGGAGGCTGTACTATTATTCATTGTGTATGCTGTACACAAATCATTTATAGTATACCAGATGGACGTTAAGACATCATTTCTTTACGGTCCTCTGAAGGAAGAAGTATACGTAAACCAGCCAGATGGATTCGTAGACTCATATCATCTTGACAAAGTCTACCGTCTTAAGAAAGCATTATATGGACTCAAACAAGCACCAAGAGCATGGTATGATTATAACACCCCGTGTTTTAGGGTCATTGGCATCATTAATAAATCCGCTATGTACCTTTTGTATTGTACGCGTTTGCTTGTAATTTCATGTATTAAGTAAAATCGCGTAAGCTAAAAATTTGCGTTCAATGTAAACGGGCATCAAACAATTAAGCGTTTACATCAATCAAGTATTAAATAATTATATTGAGAATAATTATGGTCGTTGTTTATTTGATTTTTTATCGGTTACGTAAATTATGTACGTTTCGCGATAAAATACGTTTAGGCATACCCGGAAACCACAAAAATATTCCTACGCTTCAACAAATACCCACAATTGTACCCAATACTCAAAGTTTATGTAAAACTTCAAGTATTTATTAATTTATTCAAATTCTTCATGAAAGAATTCAAATCAAACCCTACAATGTACAAATTGTACATTGTATTTAATCTACATTTCATGTAGCCTCAAAATAATGCAAGTATACACTAAATAAAAGACCAAAATATTTTTCCACCCTCCCCTCACCTTATTTTCGTGTATATGTATGTCTAGGGAGACAAGAAGCACACCAAGAACCTAGCTAAATCAAATGTACATCACCTTGATCATTATGGTACCAAGACTAACTAGTTTGACCAAGAAAAAGCCTTAAAACCCTCATTCTTGTTTCCCTCCTCATGTACCAACGACCAAAGACCCCTTTTTCTACCTCTTTGAACACCTTAGTAATATATATCTCATGCATACATACTTTCTTATTCATAACACTTAAGAAAAACAAATTTCATCTCTCTTTCTCTCCTCCATTGCCCACGGCAATAAACAACAACCACAAACCACCCATAAAATTTTATTCTACAACATTTACAAACACTTACACATCATATCTAAGCTATACTAAGGTGATTTCAAGGCGTGATTAAGTCTTTAAAAGGATTAAGCAAGGAAAAGGAGATATTAGGGTTTTCTCGGTGTGTAAGCTTTGGTTTTTAATCTAAACAAGGGTTTAGATTGTGTTGTTCTTCATTCATCATCTCATTAAGGTTATCTTAAGCCCTTAACTTTTCATTTATATGATTATATGCATATGTGATGTTTATGTAGTGAAATCACCATTAGGATATGTTTAACTTGTAAACATGGATTTTTCTTGTAAATATAGTTTTATGAACTTATACACATGTTTTATGGATAGTAATATGAAGTTATAAATGGAAGTAAAACTATTGTACACACTTGGTTAAGGTGTAAAAAGTTCATATGTAAACTTGTTAACTTAAGGTTTCTTTAATAAATTATGGTTTATATGTAAAAATGGCTAAGTATAAACTTGGAGTAAAAATGTTACTTATGAAAGTTAAGGATTAAAAGCGATAATATGGACTTGGTAATTTGGACATATGAGGATAATTAGGGACTAAT
>BQNB010066128.1:10614-31597 GCA_026074375.1 Tanacetum coccineum
AAAATGATACTACATTAAAACTTTAAAAAAATTTAAAATATAAACAATCAAACTAAGACTTGACATATTACCTCAGGTTGCGTGTTGAAGCCGTTTTACTTTCAATTATACTGAACTTTCCCGCCCGGGTAGATAACATCGTACTACCATACAGACGCATTTCATTGATATACTTTTGCCATCAATCAGATTTCCCTGTTAAGGTGAGTTCATAGCCTCACATTTCAATCTTTAAATGTTTCATAAACCCGCGAGGGGGATACATGCTATAAACCATGAATACAAGTGTTTTTCCAACTATATGCAATCCTGATATATTATTTCCTAAGTCCCTACTTTTGCCATTAAGACCCCACTATCATGAACCGTTAATTACTTTTTGGAGTAAGCGCAAATGTTGTGAATAGATCTATTTGGGACTGAACTCCCCCGTTGGTATACCTGTACTTTTGATAACCAAACACACTTCATTTGAATATCTATGCGGGTGTTTGGCAAAGGCACCCATTGGGGCAACTACTTGTGATTATTAATTATCTCAAGGCTTTGGTGTCATGAGCTTAGGACAATAATACTGTTTTATATGATAATTGTATCTACATTGCAATTATTACTATTATGGGTGTATAACAACGTAACCCACTGTTATGATGCCTTGTATTCAAACTATTCATCATAAACCTATGAATTTCACTCAACCATTGTGTTGATCTTTTTAGCATGTTTATCTCAGATAATTGAGCAACATATGGCACAGAGTGGCACAGACTTAAAGATGGCTAAACTGTTATCATTCAAACTTTATGAGTCATTTTCTATGATTATGACTATTATACTATGAAGTAATACCCCAAATTAGCTTCCGCTGCTATATTTATCAAAATGGGGGTGTTAAATATACAATGGTTACAATGCAGGAAAACAATTAAACACACTGTACAAGAGGTCAATACGCCGTATCCCAAACCCAAGGATATGCCGTATTGCATCCTATAAAAACAAATGTTTTACAGTTTTGCAGAAATTAAATGCTGAAATTAAAGACTGATAACGTCCAGACAGGTTCGATACGGCGTATCCATAGGGGTTCAATATGCCCGTATTGAGTGTATGGGAAGATAGACTCAATAAAACAATTAAAATTACAATTCAAACAATTAAAAACAACCGGGTTGTCTCCCGGTAAGCACTTTTCTTTCAGCTAGTCTTTAAGTTAGACTTTTTTCTTTCCCTTTACCAGCTTCTTCTCACATGTCAATACTTTTTTCATGCAAAGGTTTTTGAAATCTTAAGCCTGTAACCAATCAATGAGCTATGTTGCTGAACTTACTGCCAAGCTTGATTCTATCACACACAAGCAAACCAAAATCGTCACATCATAATATATAACAAAAGATAAAAAGTTTCAAATACATCATGATATGAATAAATATGTACACAATATCAAAAAGTGGGAGAGGAAGTGATCATGGATCTGACTACTGAGGGGCTAAGGTGCTGGCATCGTCGATCCTACATTTGGTGCGTCTTTGGTAGGGCAATTGAGAGCTGCCTACAAGAGTGCTATCAAAGGTCTGGTAGGTGCGACTACTGGCGTCCATCAACTGAGTCATATAACTGACCATCCATGAGGCAAACCTGTTCTGATCAGTGATCGATCTAGCAACATCTCCTCACAGCCCTACAATGCTCCCTCGCCGCTCCTGCACCTCCTCCTCAAGCCTGGAGACACTCTGCTAAATAGTCCTGGGGGTAGGTGGCGGTGGCTGTGGTGCCTGCACGGGTGCTGGATCAGCCTGAGCACCCTCGTCAGCTGCATGAGCATCCTCAACAGCTCCAGGGGCACCAGCTATAGCCTTTAGCTGCCTCTCTGGTCTCGAGGCCACCTAAGCCCATGTATCACTAACCCTCAAACAAATGTTGAGCCTCCCAAGCTTATGTAAATCAGTCAACGGGAGCTCACTGGTAACCACCGATAAACCCCTCAACCCCTGATCACTAACTAGTCCAAAATGAGCTGCAAGACGCCCAATGAAGTAACCCCCAGACAGCCTAGCTCTACTCTTCCTCCCCTCAGCATGCCTAAATAGATACTGCGCTAATAGATACGTGACGTTAGCAGTCCCTCGATCCATGCTACGAATATAGAAGAGATCGACACCAGTCACCTTCTCAGGTGCCTGCCCCCTACCAGAAATACTGCAGGCTATCATCCTATGGCATAGTCTCCTTACAGGGTCTTGAATGAAAACATAAGAGGGGGCGGGCCCCAAGAAGTCACTGTCAGATGAGATCTCTATCCAATAATCCCTAAGACCCCCCTTGTCGGGGACCACTCTCTCACTACCCTGCCAATAAGCTTCAAACCTAGCCTCTGCTATCTCTTCCTCAGTATGTAATCCCAACGCCAGAATAAACTGTCTCCAAGTCATCATACATCTAGCACCTCCTAACTGAAAACACAATGTGTCAGCAACATCCAACCCCATCTCTGTATCACTCATCCTACAAGTACTCAAAAACTCCAAAATAAACTGCCGAACCGATGGTGCCCTAATCTTAAACAACCTCCTCCACGCATGACTAGTGAATAACTCTTGCCCCTCATCCCCAGTGTAAACCATACTCAACCGATCTCCCACAGTCTGCCTTATCCTTTCATTCAAACTGACAAAATCTAAAACATGTACTTGGTTAACCGACCTACCCCATATCGTCTCGAGCCTCTACTTGTAGCTGTGTACAATATCCTTGCCATATCCCTCAACCTGGTATCTAAGCCATGGGTTCCTCTGATCCCTAGATGGTAAAGGTGCCATATCTACAAGTAACACGAAATCAATACACAGATAAATTACCTTTTTAACTATTCTGTTCAGGGGTAGATACGGCGTGTTAGGATAAATTAAATACGCCGTATAGAGATTTTTATGAATATACAGCATATGGGTAAGTGAATACGCCGTATAGGAGACTACATTGAGGGTTTTTCAAAAGATATCTATATGCCGTATCCAAAATAATGAATACGTCGTATAGGTTTTGATATTTGGGAAAAATCTTTGATACACCGTATTCATTAAAAATGAATACGCCGTATCGTATCAGTAGAGAAAAAAATTTAGGTTTTCCCTGTTTCCACCCGTTTGACCTCACGACCATAATAGTAACAAATGCATGCTATACTAGTCTATCAAATGGGGATGTATGATAGGAGTATACGACAAAAATGCAAATCCTAACTCTAAATCAAATCCTAACCTAATTCTATTCGAAAGAGAAAAAAAGAGAGTAGGGTAACATACCTTCTGATTAGGATTTGAGAGATACAAACAAACTATGGATTGAGATTCGAGATTAATAAGGTGCGATAATTTCGTTTTTAATGTGAGTGAAAGGTGTGTGTGAAAAGGCATCCGGCGTATTAGCTAGGTTTTTATACCCATGCTGGATACGCCGTATATCGAAGTGTCCAATACGGTGTATTGGACATTATTGTTTGACTTAGTCAAAGTAATTTAAAAATGGTTGATACGGTGTATATGTGTTGCCCTAATACGCCGTATTTATTTGTGGGGACCAATTTTTCAAAGATTTTAATAGAATAAAGAAAAATGTACCTTGGCCTCTGCAATATTCTTGTGTGAGCACCATCCTTATAATACCGCTTAGGGTCGAACGGGATGCCAAATGGCACATATAAATTTTGAATGAGTTTTTTTGGCATCCAGTTGTTAAGATAATTCCAACTCACGATATTAGCATTCAATGTTATGATAAAAAAATTCGCTGAAAACTTTATTGATTTTATCGTGATTTGTTCTCGGAAGTTCATTTGACCCTTTAGTGTCAAATTTCATTATGTTACTTCTAGAAGGCTGTGGGTATATTGAGTATTACATCATTGCCTTATATCATTTTTAGTTTATCGGGAAAATGTTACGTCTAGGGCAATGTGAATCATTAAAAGTATTTTAAAACGTTGTGTTCCTCTTCATGTCTTATTTGTGGCCAATGATGTTTCATTTTGTTGAAATCAATGTTTATCGATATGCCAAAAAACTAGTACAGAAGGTTCAATTAGTGGGTTCATTTAGACATCTAGCTCATCGTTATTGCGCGACTGGTGAGAATTCATGTTCTCAATCTTTAAAGAAAGTCTAAATCTGTCAATTAACCAATCGTATGTCTCTGGTGAATGGAGTGAATGGCCTATTTGACTTTATCATTCTCATTTTCTGAATCCGTTTTTAAATTATTGACATAAATTATTTTATAAGAAAATGATTTTTCGTCAAAAATTACCATGTAATCTTCATCGTCGGATTCGTCCAATGATATTTTAAAGTCAATTTCGTTATTGTTAAGAGGACTTACCGCAGGTTCGCATGAGAGTGTTGTATCAGATGTATCGTCAAAGACTATAGCTGGGTATTCAGTTTCGAGATTCGTGAAGCTATCGTCCTCATCTTCACAATATTCAACATTCTTTACCAACTGTGGGCAGTTTCTGCAATTAAATGTTCGACCATGTCTATGAGCCTTTTCTTCTACGAGTATGATGTATTCTTCTATAGTGATGTTTGGATCATCAGTGATGTAAACCATATGTGGAGGGGGGGGGGTAATCAGAATACTCAAAAGACACGGACTACATAAGGCAGGGTACTTTATGAAAACAATTAAATAATGAGATGGAAATTTAACACACGTTTAATCACACAATTAATTAAACGTGAATTAATCTATTTACTAATTCAAACTTTTTATAAGCTATGGTTAGAAGAATTCTCAATAATATTAAAGGTTTTTACAACTTGTTTTCACTCGATCCTCGGCAATGACGCCAAAAACTTGGCGTGGCTGTCGTGTAGGGTAAATTTATTGGATTACCAAGTTTTAAAATTGTATATTTTAAGCCGACTATATCCTTAAACAACACTTTTAACGGGTCGTGTTACCGATGGGTGGAGTTTCTGGTGAGGTATGTCGTTTACAATGCATACATCCTTAGAGGTTTCTTGGGATGAATCTGAACACTAGATGAGCAGAGGTCGTTCACTTATGTTCGACTAGTATTTTAATTACTTCTAAAAGCGGGTTTTAAGGTTAATTCTAATTACATGTTAAACCTTATGCTAACCTAGTTCTAATGGCAATGGGGGGTTGTTCAAAAATATAAGCAACGTTGTGTATGGTTTTCTCCGCCTTAAGGGAGCTTGTTGACTTGTGAAGAAACTCTCGAGTTAGGTACTTGGGGAGTGGAGTAGGGCGAAGAGGTGCTTCATGACTGAACCACTATAAATCATCATGTCCTGTTTGCATTTCCTTTCACTTATCTCTTTACATTTATAGTCGCATTTATCGCTATATATTTATACTTGCAATTGTGTGATGTGTTGATTATATAGTCTTAATTATGTATTGAATAAATGTGAATATTGTGTGTTGGGTTGTATTGTTGTAAATCGATGTATTAATATGTGTATATAACTTGTATGAACACTCATCATATTGTATCACGCTTGATCGGTAATTTGATACGAAACATTTTAAGATTTTTAATGGAAACGTATTCACCCCCCTCTATGATTTCCACATCTTTATCAATTAATTTAGAACATACTTATTGAAACATTACGGGTCACCTGAAGGTCCAACTAAGCTCATAATTTAAAGATAAAGATAGAACATTATTTGTGATCCTATTGGTCCAGTAATATAAAACACGATATGGAGAGCTACCATAGTATCTAGTTCACTTGTTAGGCGTAACTAGACCCAGTTGATAGGTTGCATATTCAAACATGTAGACAAGGATCATGTGATAAACCTAATCAAACTTTTAAAGATAAATTAAGAAATCAATTTTAAAACAAACAAAACATTAAACCTTCATTAAGATGGCTAATACCCTAGGGTATTAGCCCATAACCATTGTAATTATACAAGCATGATCAAATAACCAAGGTAAACTAAACGTTTTACCGAACGATACCAAAAATTAAATGATTACAAGAGTATAGGAATTACACGGTGTCTTCTATGGAATCGTGATCGATGCTTGACCTTTGGTTGCTCTTATTTTCTTCAGATGATCGTCTTTTATGTGTATGGTATGGAGAATATGATTTTGCATAATGAAAACTCATGTTTGAGTCTTCTATTTATAGTGTCTGAAAAAGACTAGATACCCCGTATTGAGCTAGGTCAATACGGTGTATTGGGGTGTTTTCCTTGGAGTGCGTGCTAAGTTTATAATCAATCTGATATAACTTCCCAAAATATAATTATTCACCAAATCTCTGAATAGTTATCCAGCTGGATACGACGTATAGGTAAACATGAATACACCGTATTGGGGAGTGAGAATACGCATATTCTTGTGAAGTCCAGGCGTTGATACACTGTATCTTTTTTTGTGGACATGGCGTATTGGGCAGAATTAAGCAATCTTTAAATATATCATCGTTTAAGCTCCAAAAAGTACGCCTTTTAGCATGTCTTTACAAATCACTCAGTAATTACTGCAATTTACAAATTTAAGCAATTAATTAACGATTCTTGCAATAGTTATATAAAAGTGGATAATTTAATAGGATAAATTATGGTATAAATGTAAAGTTATCTGATGTCATCAATGACAAACTCTATTAACATTTGACCTTTAAGAGTGTAGTTGACACGATATTGACTATAGAACTCAAGGATGAAACGAGGAACAATTTGTTCATTAATGTCGAGAAGACATTCAAACTCAATATGCTGAAACATGGATCTAACATAGACTAAGTCATCAAAATCTGGATAAACTACCCGACCCTCATGAATGCAACGACTTTCAAGATTCTTAAACATCTCTTTTAAAGGTGAGGTGCATTCATGTGAAATTTTCAGAATGTAGCTTTTTGTGTTTTGATGATCTTCAATAGTTTTACGAGGCATTGATACCTAAAAAACAGGCATGTTTTATTATTATGAACTCATAATGTTAACAAGAATTTGTGTCTAGTGTGCACCTATATGCAACAAATGTGGACTTGCGATTAACTTGACTCTAAAATGAAAACCTATGAGTTAACCTAAACACTCCTTAATTCAATTTTGCTTATCCAAACATGTCGAAAATATTCATTGAGTAAATATTTTGAATGATGTTCATGAGATCATTATGCATGAATGCAAAAATGTTTTTAGAATGTATTAACAATGCATTAAAACATCCTTATAGTGTTCCTAACGTGAGTAATTTTGAAAGAAAATTGGGGTTTTTATTCATATCCAAAATTTTGACAAACACACTCAATTATGCAAATCATATGTCTACGAGAAGCATATTAGTTATATATATTGTGTTATTATAGTCCTAATTGCATACAATTAAAAGAAAAATGAAAAATCCTAATTTTTAATTTTTGTTCAACATGAAACCTAGACACAAATTTAAAATAAAATAGATGAAATGACTTACAATCGATGATCTTTGAGATGTTAGGATTGATTATTGATGTTGATTTGATCTTAAATTTGAGTTTTAGAGGTTGATTTAGAGATTTGTGTGTTATGTGAGTGTTTTTCGTCGATGCACTAGAGAGAAGGGGGTGTTTGTTTTCATGTTTTACAAAAATGAGGATAACAGACATAAGTCTCGTCTGATGGCGGTCCCATATCGATATGGGGGCAACCTGATTAAATCAGGGGGACACCCTAGATATGGGGGCCGCCCTCAGCAGAGGGTTTTAGACTCGAATTTTTACAAAAAATTTACGGAAGGAGTGACGTTTTAATTTGCATTTCGAGAATTAAAAATGCTTAAAATACTTCGGATGAAGTAATTAAGTTGTCACGACACAGAATGGAACACATACTAGAATTGAGACTAGAAGAAAAGAAGAACAATTTATAGAATGTGTTCCTTCATTCCTAAACCAAGATGAAGATAGTTAAACATTTACGTTTAAAGGGTTTGGTGAGAATGTCGGCGATATTGTCTACAGACGAGACTTTTTTGATAGAGATATGTCCTTTCTAGACATTATCCCAAAGAAAGTGGTGACAAATTTTGATGTGTTTAGTCCGCAAGTGTTGCATCGGGTTTTTGCTAAGGTCAATCGCACCTTTATTGCCGCACATGACCGGGACGTCGTCAAGTCAAATGTCGTAGTCGATAAGAGCTTGTTTCATCCATAGTGCTTGTTGACATGCCTTTCTGGCACTTACGTATTCGACTTCGGTCGTGGATATAGCAAGAGCGGTTTGTTTCTCCGAGAACCAATATGTTAAACAACATCCCACGAACGTACAAATACCGCTAATGTTCTTTCAGTCCACATAATCTCCCGCATGATCAGAGTCGGCATATACGACGGTTTCTATGCCGGTCCCCTTAGGATACCATAATCCTAAGTGCGTAGTGCCTTTAGTGTATCGGAAGATACGCTTAACCGCTTCAAGATGAGATGTTTTGGGATCCTCTTAGAAGCGTGAACAAAGGCAGACACTAAACATGATATTGGGCCTACTTGTCGTTAGGTAGAGTAAACTACCTATCATGCCTCGATACTTGGTACTATCTACTGACTCAGACTCTTCGTCTTTCGTGAGTTTAGTATCCAAAGACATTAGGGTTTTCATTGGTTTAGAATCTTCTAAGCCAAATTTCTTAAACATTTCTCTAATATATTTAGATTAATTAACGAAGATACCATCTTCCATTTTTTTATTTGTAATCCACGGAAGAAGTTAAGTTCACCCGTCATGCTCATCTCGAACTCGTCATGCATGATTTTTTCCCAAATTCATCACACGTGTCTTGACAAGCCGAACCGAGTATATTATCGTTGACATTTATTTGAACGATGATGAGATTTGAACTTTTCTTCCTAGTAAAAAGTGTGTTATCTACCATTCTTATTTTGTACTCATGTTTAATAAGAAAAGCTTTTAATCTATCATACCAAGCTTTGGGTGTTTGTTTAAGACCATATAAAGCTTTCTTGAGTTTATAAACATGATCCGGTTTTTCAAAGTCAATGAATCCTGGAGGTTGTGCCACGTATACCTCCTCATTGATAAAACTAATCATTAATGCACTTTTTTACGTCAATTTGGAATAACTTAAAATCTAAAGCACAATCATAGGTTAATAAGATCCTAATAGACTCTAACTAGCAACTGGGGCATAAGTTTTATCATAATCGATGCCCTCTTGTTCTTTATAACCTTGGGCGACTAACCTAGCCTTATTACGAGATACAACACCATTCCCGTCTAACTTATTCCTATACACCCACTTAGTTCCTATAATTGTCATATTTTTAGTTTGTGGTACTAACTCCCAAACATCGTTTGTAATGAATTGATTTATTATTCTTGCATATCGATTATTCAACTTTCATCTTTTAAGGCTTCATTCACATTCTTAGGTTCTATAGTAGATATAAAACAAAAGAAGTTACTTTGGTTTTGGGCTTGAGACCTAAGGGTTCTTTGGTTAAGGTTTCCTATGACATTTTCTAAAGGATGGTTCATAGATTCTTTAATATTGACTATCTTGTCAATTTCTAAAGTTTCATCCTTAATGTCATTCTCTAGGTTTTTCTTTTTGGTAACCTTAATCGCTTTTCTTCATCTAAATCATCATCCACCAAGGGTGATGTCTTAGAGGGTGGAGGATTTTCATCGAATGTCACGTTGAGTGATTCTTTGATTTTCATAGTGTGTTTGTTTAGGTTGATGTAGGCTTTACTATTTTGGGAGTAACCTAAAAAGACACCTTCAAATGAATTTGGGTCAAACTTAGTAAGGTAGTCTTTGGTGTTTAAAATAAGGCACTTGCTTCTAAACACTCTAAAATAATCAGGAGTAGGTTTCCTACCTCTTAAGAGTTCATAAGGTGTTTTACCTAAGATGGCTCTAATTAGGATTCGGTTGAAGATATATGTTGAAGTATCTACGCCATTATACCATAACGTTTGTGGTAACGATTGTTCATTCAACATAGTTCTACTTATTTCTTGTAGTGTCCTATTTTTTCTTTCTACCACGCCATTTGATTATGGAGTGCATGGAGCCGAGAAGTTATGTATAATGCCATTGACATTACAAAACTTTCCAAATTGCACTTCATTGTCAAATTCTCTACCGTGGTCAGTCCTAATTGATACTATTAGACATCCTAATTGGTTTTGTATTTTCCTACTAAATATTTCGAATTGATCAAAGGCTTCGTTCTTAGTCGTAAGGAATCTTGTCCATGTATACCTATAATAGTTATCTACTATTACTAAAGTGCAGAGGTTTCCTTTATAACTCCGTACGGCGAATGGACCTAAGAGATCCATATGGAGAAGTTCTAAGCATCTGGTCGTTGAAACTATGATGTGTATTTTATTTGAAAATATATTTTATTCAAGTTTTAAATTTATAAAACTCGATTTACTTGACAAACGTACTAACGGGCAGAGAACCCAGTCATGAGTAGTGTAGAGATGGTAAATCCAAGGTCGTCCTAAGAGCTAAGTGTCAATTAGTTTTAATTTGAATTGTCACGTTTGAAAATGGTTTGAGGTTGATTTATGAAAATAACAGGAAAATAAATTTCGAAATTAAAAGTGATAGAAGTAATCAGGGAGAAAGGCGTGCTAGCCTAGCCACTTCATTACTACCGTTACAACTATGTTTTCCTGTGCAATGTTACACCATGGTTTCATTAGTGGTTTCTAAAGTTGACAGACCTGAATAGATATATTTAGTCTGTCCTATAAATCCTGCCATCCCGAATCCCTCGAAAGTCATGAAGGTAGGACAACCAGGTCATAGTGATTAATCCCAACTATCCTAAGAACTAGTCTAATAACCTATACATATGATTAGCCCTCTTTGAAAGAGTTCATGTGCATTTTAAGTATATTAAGTGATAGAGGCGGTAACAAGGTTAGTTCCCACACTAGGGATAGGGTTCCAAACCTACCCTACTAATCTCACGTTCAATTGGTAATCTAATAACAGGATTAACATGATCTAAACCACCCGCAATACTACCAAAACCCAGGGGTACACGATAGTCAAAGGATATCTAACGAAACCATGATCTAACAGGAAATAAACATTATAATGATAATAAATTCATGTCTAGGCCAGCACTTGAAGTGCTTAGCCACTCATAGCAACAACACAATAAGAATTAAGAAGGGTAATCTTGGATTGAAAACTTATAATTCTTACATATGCGGTTTATGAACGATTGAATACAAAAGTACGATAAGTGTGATCTCCCTTGGATTTCTAGTAGAATTCTTCGAGGTATAGAAGCCTTGGTCGCTTCTTAGAGCTTTGGTGGAATGGTTGATATCGAATTGTCTAAATGAGGCCTTTATTTATAGATTTTGAATATGTTATGGCGTAACCTTTTAGAGGTTTACGCCGTAAACTGCTGACGCGTACTTTCCATCTTGCAAGCTTAAAAGATGTTACGGCATAATCAATTGTCCATGTTACGCCGTAATGCTGACTCGGATGACTCGACCTTGCATAATAATAATGTTACGATATAAACCTTTAATGTGGTTACGCCGTAATGTTGTTGGGTGACGTGTCTTGCCTTAAATATGTTATGGCGTAACACTGTCATAGGGGTTACGTCATAAAGTCTCGTAAGAATCCGTGTTTTCTTCATTTTTACGTCCATTTCCCATGATTCTTGTCACATACTTGCATTTTACATAAAAACAATAAAATAACCATAAAAGTTTCGAATTCAAGTATTTATAAGACAATTGCAAGTATTTTTGTGGGGAAATTGACACTAAAAAGTATCAAATATTTGATGTTATCAAATATCCCCCACTTGACTTATGCTTGCCCTCAAGTAGACCTGTTAGAATAGTTTATACAAAAATTTCTCTAATTTAACTTAAAGAAATGAATCTATAAAAGACTTATGCTAAAAACATCAAAGCTGAACACCTCACGAAAAGGGGATCAAAATTCACTTAACTCTCAACTAGTCTAAGCGTTCATTTTCGGGGTGATCGCTCAACTGCACAATCATAACATGTATTCTATCATAAGCTTGGGAAGTACATAAATCTGCACCAGTTAGAGTTAGGGTCTAAACAATTCTTAAAGGCAACATGGGTAACATAACACATGTTTATTGGGTGATATATAGGGTTAGGATAGACATGGGATACAAATTTAATTGGTGTTAAGACAAAAACACAAAACAAATAGTCTTATATAATCTAAGGTATCTATAACCGGCTACTGTCCACCCATAGTCTAAGTCTTTAAGTGCGAAAATTTGATCATATCATCAACATGGGTTAGCTAATAATGAGATCATGCAGAGCATGCTAACCCATTCTTCACTAGGTGGATTATAGTTGCACCACCTTTATACATCAGATGGCTTATAGTTGCACCATCCTCAAAATTACTAGGTGGCTTATAGTTGCATGACCTTTTTACTTGGTTGGTTTTGTACACGTAACCAACATTAGGAGTTATATCACTAGGTGGCTTATATTTGCACCACCTTTTCTCTTTTTTTTACAATACTCCTATATATAATATATCACATATCCTCCCATTTGAGATAAACAAGATCAATAGTAATAATACCGAGGGGTCTTCCATGATCATAATAATATGTCTTCAACGAAAGTGCCAATCTTCGAACCATTTTCCTGAACCATGGACTTAGGTAAATAAAAATTTCAACACCAGGATAAATATAGACTACAGGGTTGGCTAAGGCGAAATGGTGTAATGAAACATATAATAATTGGTGAAAACATAGATTGGCTTAACAAGGGTATTCTAGGGGTATCTTGCACTAATGATGAGTGCAACAAAAGGGTTTTAACACTGGAGGTCTACAAGTCAGTGTAAGAAGTCGATAAACACACACATAATGGCTATTTGGGTGAATTCCTAAATGTTGCCTTCTCGAACCATCTATTCATGCTAATTAATTAAGTCTCGAAATGATGTATATGCCAAGTTCTAAAGTCTACAATACTACCGACACACTTAATATTTTGATGGATTTTTATATAATGAGATGAAAATGGAACATTAGGCTTAAACCTTACCAAGTAATAATAAAAGGTAATGTGCATTCGGCAAAGATTAATTCTATCTCAGTAAGAAAAACATGTCATTTTTTTAAAATTTGCACCATTTTTTTAAAGAAAACTAGAAAATCAAAGGCAAGAATGGGTCAAGTGGTAATTATACTCCCATCCCCCACTTGTTTTGTACAATGTCCCTATTTTACACTAAGGAAATGAAATAAACAGGAAGAGTAGAATTTAAATAAGAAACTCCCTTGTGTTTTGCTTCTAAACATATGAAATGTAATATGCCGGCGAAGAAATTCAGAAAATCTCCATCTCAAGCAAGCTTATATTCCTTTGTGATCACTAAAACAAACTAACAACATAAAATCGCTCAAAAAGAAATATACAAGAAATACAAACCTAACTCACTTTCATAGGAATTACGGTTGCATTTAGCATATTCAACAAGCCTTTTAAACCACTTGGTGTCCCAAGTGGACGAGTGAAGTCTCGTGAGGGTTTTTAGAGAACATACCCATAAAGTTCATTTAGATATACAAGGTTTAGCAATGCGTTAAAACTTTATTTTAAGGTTTTTTAGAAAGAGGTTACGGCGTACCTCCGGTGGTTACGCCGTAATCATGTGGTAATTTAAAATTTTAGTTTATAAGTTTACGGTGTAACCATAATAAGGTTTACGTCATAATTGAATAGGTTACAGCGTAACCATGTATGTTACGCCGTAACTACTGCTAAATCAAAAAATATACCACAAAATTACGGGTTGAGTTGGTCTCGAAAGTTGCCTCCTAACTGCTGGAACCCGCAAAACAAAGTAAAACATGCAAACCAACTAATATGCGGAAAATGAAATTTATTGATAAAAAGACGGGTTGTCTCCCGACATGCACTTTTGTTTATTAACGAGTCTTTAAGTTAGACTCGTGCCTATTCTACGTTGCATGCCCGTTCTTAATCCAATCAATAACCTCCTGATCATGCTTGTATTCTTTTCCTAACTCAAGGCACCCTTGGTAGAATCCTTTTATCTTTTGGTAAGGATGATGGATTCCCCTGGACTTATCTTTGTCACTAATTTTTAAAAGGGGTCCCATTGTATTATGTTGTCTTACTGTTAACCTACCAAATCTTTCTTCGGCACGGGGCATATTAAATATGGTTTTGTCATCTTCGATTTTGAACCAAAGGACTCCTTTAACCTAGTCTTCTACAATCCCAACATGCTCTTTGAAAGGTTGTCCAAATAGAACTTCGGTTAACCCTTTTTCTACAAATTCATTGATGCTTTCAAGAATGACGAAGTCAGTTAAGAACTGATATCCCTCGACAAACACATGCAAATTTCTAGGGAACCCCACCGTATTGTTCCCTGTGTATACAAGTTCATGTTTCATGATAGAGTTATAAGCTTTTCGAGACATAATGTTAAAAGGCGACTATGGCTCAATGTAAGGATCAAAGTTCACAAACCCTATTTTGCAAGTGATTTGAGGGTTATATGGGCTATGGAGATGGATTTTATTTCCACTACTTAAAAATTCGGGTTTAAAAGGAGAATTAGTTGCTTCGTTGGTCAAGTCCCCGAGATCCAAGTTATCCCATACGTCATCCATCTCGACAAAGTCATCTAAACTGATGCTCGAGTTACTATTGGTATTACAAAACATTCCACTAGAATTATTATTAAATCTAGCTGACCCTGGGGGTGAAAGGAACATTGTATCTTGACTTTCCAAGTTAGGCAATAAATCATTATCGTTGGAGAAACTGCCTGAATCCTCATCACTTAAAAGCAACTCTTCTAGGTTTCTAGGCTCATCATACTCGTTGATTTTTGAAAAATTATTTATAACACAAACATGTGAAATTATGGCTGTGGATTCTATTTCATTAATGTCGAAAGTAATTTGTTTAGTCCCTACTTCTAAAGAGATCTTTTTACCGAAAACATCAATCCTGGCATGAGCAATAGCAAGCATAGGTCTCCTCAGGATTATTGGGATTTTATCATCCTTAATTATATCAAGAATGATGAAATCGATAGGAAATATAAATTTATTAATTTTTATCAGCACATTTTCAACTATTCCCTTCGGCGATTGCATGGATCTATCAGCTATTTCTATAACCATATTGACTGGTTTAGGATTGCCAAGTCCCAGCCGTTTAAACAAGGAAAAAGGCATAATACTGATGCTTGCCCCCAAATTGGCTAATGCATTGCTTACGGTGGTGGTACCGATAGTGCAAGGCAGAATGAAGCTTCTTGGGTCTTTTTCTTTTAGTGGGAGTTCATTTTGAAGGATAACAGAGCATCGGGCGTTCAATTTAACCATAGATAATTCCTTGATTTTTATTTCACGAGATACCAATTTTTGTAGATGTTAGGTATGTTCTGTATTTACTAATGTGGTATAGATTGGTTCCCCTCACTGTTTTCTTTAAGAATGCGTCCTTTTTACCTTTTCTGCGAAAGTCTCAACCTTTAAAGTAGGTTTTTCGCTAGCAGGTTTAAGTTTAATTACACATTCCTAGTTAGTGAGATTATGAGTAGAGATTAATTGAGCGGACTATATATCATAATCTCTCATCTCTTCATCAAGTCTTTTTAGAGATCGAGTGCGCGAGCATGCATCTTTTCGAGAGGTTATTTTAGTATTTATCATAATTTTCTTCATCCATTTATTGAGAAACATCTGGCCTACTTACAAGATGTCCTCAGAACGTATTGAAACATGTCTTTGAAGTTAGTTGGGTAAATGTTTGATTTAGGGTAGGATTTGTCGCGACTGATCTCACTAGTCCTTATACTTTTGATTTCTTTATGGAGGCTTTTCTTTTCTCTGTTCGTATTAATTATATGAACATCTTCTCTGAGCTCATCCATCTCATGGTTTAGGGATTTAAGTTTATCGGTAATAATACCGAATAGAGTTGGAGTATTTTTTCGCTTTTCGCATTGTGCCATTTATAGGAGTGATCAGCCAATTCTTGAATTGATTTCAATGCCTCCGAATCTGTAAGCCTAGGATTAAGACCATTAGAATCAACAAGTCGTCGAGTCTGACCTTTTAGCCCATTATAAAAGGTATTTACTTTTTGATGATCATTAAGATCATGAAATAGGAGTTTAAAGAGAAGGTCATTATATCTTTCCCAAGTGTGAAATAATGATTCTTCATCTTCCTGCTTAAAATTGCAGATCTCTCCTAATTGTTTAAGTATGATGGCAGGTGGACAAAATCTTTGGATGAAGATTTGTTTTAATTCGTCCTAGTTCTTTGCATGTTCAGGAGATGTTCTATCAAACCATCTTTTAGTTACCCCAACCAGGGTTAGAAGGAATATGTGTAAGAGGGCGGAATCATTTGCGTTGAACAAACTAGCAACTTCGAGCACTTTTTTGATATGCTCGATTGCATTCTCAGTTGAGCTTCCTGAGAAGGTAGTTTTATGTAACTCTCTTAAAATTGTCCTTTGATTTAAAATGTAGCATCCTCGGGATTGCTTATTCTTCTGCGAGTGTTGTTAAGATTAAGAGCAAGATATTGTTCTAATGTGAGGGTTTTGACGTCCATTTCTCCAAAATCTTCAGATTCTGATTCGGATGACTCAAATTCATAAAAAGAATAAATGTTGTGAAGTGAAGCAGGTGAAGTGTCTCTCCTGGCTCAAAATTGTCTTTCAGGATTGGCAAACGAAGTAGCCATCCTGGAGTTACTACTTTTAGTTCTCATAAGGAAAAGAAATTAAAACTAAAATGTTAGCTCTTCGGCAACGGCGCCAAAAACTTGATGCGTATTTTATTTTAAAATATATTTTATTTAAGTTTTAAATTTATAAAACTCGATTCACTTGACAAACGCACTAACGGGCATAGAACCCGGTCACGAGTAGTGTAGAGATGGTAAATCCGAGGTCGTCCCAAGAGCTAAGTGTCAATTAGTTTTAATTTGAATTGTCACATTTGAAAATGGTTTGAGGTTGATTTATGAAAATAACAGGAAAATAAATTGCGAAAATTAAAAGTGATAGAAGTAATCAGGGAGAAAGGCGTGCTAGCCTAGCCACTTCATTACTACCATTACAACTATGTTTTCCTGTGCAATGTTACACCGTGGTTTCATTAATGGTTTCTAAAGTCGACAGACCTGAATAGATATATTTAGCCTGTCCTATAATTCCTGCGATTCCGAATCCCTTGAAAGTCACAAAGGTAGGGCAACCAGGTCATAGTGATTAATCCCAACTATCTTAAGAACCAGTCTAATAACCTATATATATATTATTAACTCTCTCTGAAAGAGTTCGTGTATTTTTTAAGTATATTAAGTGATAGAGGCGGTAACAAGGTTAGTTCCTACACTAGGGATAGGGTTCCAAACCTACCCTGCTAATCCAACGTTCAATTGGTAATCTAATTATAGGATTAACATGATCTAAACCACCCGCAATACTACCAAAACCCCGGGGTATACGATAGTCAAAGGATATCCAATGAAACCATGATCTAACAGGAAACAAACATTATAACGATAGTAAATTCATGTCTAGACCAGCACTTGAAGTGCTTAGCCACTCATAGCAACAACACATCAAGAATTAAGAAAGGTAATCTTAGATTGAAAACTCATAATTCTTACAGATACGGTTTATGAACGATAGTAAGATAAGTGTGATCTCCCTTGGACTTCTAGTGGAATTCTTTGAGGTATAGAAGCCTTGGTCGCTTCTTAGAGATTTGGTGGAATGGTTGATATCGAATTGTCTAAATGAGGCCTCTATTTATAGATTTTGAATATGTTATGGCGTAACCTTTTAGAGGTTTATGCCGTAAACTGCTGACGCGTACTTTCCATCTTGCAAGCTTAAAAGATGTTATGGCGTAATCAAGTGTCCATGTTACGCCGTAATGCTGACTCGGATGACTCAACCTTCCATAATAATAATGCTACGACGTAAACCTTTAGTATGGTTACGCCGTAATGTTGCTGGGTGACGTGTCTTGCCTTGAATATGTTACGGCGTAACACTGTCGTAGGGGTTACGCCGTAAAGTCTCATAAGAATCTGTATTTTCTTCATTTTTACGTCTATTTCCCATGTTTCTTGTCACATACTTGCATTTTACCTGAAAACAAAAAAATAACTGTAAAAGTATCAAATTCAAGTATTTATAAGACATTAACAAGTATTTTCGTGGGGAAATTGACACAAAAAGTATCAAATATTTGATGTTATCAGACTGCATTCTTAGCTTTATGACTAGCATGAGCTTGTTTTCCAATTTTATAAGCATCACAAAAGTGTTGATCCAACTTAAGCCCATGTAAGTTTCTAACTACTTCCTTAGAGGCTAACGATTGAATGAGATACATATTAGCGTGACCTAATATCCTATGCCACAAAGTGGAGTTTTCATCAATCGTTGCAAGACAAATTTTATCTTTTGGCTTATGTCCTAATTTCATCACGTATAAGCCTTTCTTCCTAATACCTCTACCTATAACCTTACCGTCCTTAGTGATTTCACTATCGTGTTTAGAGAAAGTTACTCTACATTATTATCACATATTTGACCTACACTTAGCAAGTTAAATCTCAACTTATCTACATGCTCTACATTATCTATATTGAGAGAGTCATTAGAAATCGTACCTTTGCCAATGATGTTACCGCGAAGATTACTACTAAAAATGACGTTACCTCCATTGTATGCCTTGTAGGTTGAGAAGAGCTTTCGGTTACCCGTTATGTGTTTAGAGCATCCACTATCTTTTATCCACTCATCGGGTTCAAGGTCAACTCCAAGGCATATCTATTTATATAAGACAACAACTCAAACATTTGGTCTCCAATATCTCATGGGTCTAAAGTTGTTAGTGCTAAACATCCCTTGCATTTGATGCATTTGATTGGGATGTGGAAATTGAGGACACATTCCCCATGGCATGTAACTTTGAGGTTGAAAGTTATTCTAAGTTACGGTAAAACTATGAGGTTGGTTTTGTCGACCAACATTTCTTTTTGGTTGCGGTGTCTTAGAACAAGAATAATGATTATTGACACTTATAGGTGGTGGAGTTTTTGACCTAAAATTTGGTTTATAAAATCCAACTCCGGGTTTTAACAATGGTTTATAAAATTGTTTAACTTCATTATCACTAGCAACAAGAATTTTTACATTGTTAACCATTATATGTTTTGGTCTTGGACCCAAAATTGATTTTTAAAAAATAACATATTTTTCTTTTTTTGATGAACAGACAAGTGGTCCCTGATTTGCTTTGGGGGTCGTTTGTGCATTCTGGGGGCCGCCCTCAACAATTGGGTGACCACCAC
Organism: Tanacetum coccineum; assembly: GCA_026074375.1. Taxonomy (NCBI): domain Eukaryota; kingdom Viridiplantae; phylum Streptophyta; class Magnoliopsida; order Asterales; family Asteraceae; genus Tanacetum; species Tanacetum coccineum. The sequence continues at coordinate 30,041 of BQNB010066128.1, forward strand.
CAGAGGACGTCTCCTTTTGAGAGTCACAATTTTTTTTATTAGTCCCGCTTGTTGATGCTTCAAATGAATTAAAACCTAGACCCAATTTGTCTCCGGGGGGTTTTTGATTGCTCAACATTTCATTTAAAGAACGTGTACTCTTTTCAAATTGAGTTAGCTTAAAGGCTTATGCTTTGAGTTTTTTGTTGCCGACTTTAAGTATTTGACACTTTGTACATTCGAGATCAACTCCCTTGTTTTTCTTAACTTTTCTTTTAATTTACTAAGTTCTTTTTCTAATTCGTTGTTTTCTTGAGTTTAGACAACTTTTCTTTAATTAACTAAGTTCTTTTTACTTATTCGTTTTTCTACATTTTTAAATGTTTATTCTTATTGATTATTTTTAGACTCATCTTGCATAATCTATCATACTCACTATCTAAAGTAGAATCATCTATTGATGAATTTTCATCACTAAAGTAATTGAGGATTAGAACCATACCTCACTTGATGCTTGAGCCCACGTGACATGTTTCATCTTTAACTTTTCATCATCTTTCTCACTCGCTATTACTTCAAGAACACTCGACGACATGCTCTTGGTCTTGTCTTTCGGTGGTTTTTGGACATTTCTCCAATAAGATGTTTTGGGGTTCACCGCATTCCCTAAAACACTTTCCTATCACATTTCATTATTGTCCTTTATAGGCTTCATTTGGAAGTCTTTTTGTCATTCCTAGGTTGTCTTACGAACACTACCTCTTATTCTTGAAGAACTTCATTGAAGTCTCTAAACCGCCATAGCGTTACTCTTCGTCCTTTACTTTCGGAAGTCGAAATTCTCATCACTAGAATCCTTTTTAGCATTTAAATCAAGAGATCGCTCCATTTCTCCCTTTAGCTTTGGACTATTTTGAATATTTTTGATGATAATCTCATGAACTTTTAGGTTCCCGATGAGTTCATCAAGAGATAGTGATGTCAAGTCTTTTGACTCTTTAATTGCCGACCTTTGCTCTCTATTTTAGATGTAGAGCTCTAATAATCTTCCTAACATAATTCTTGCTAGAGCAACCTTCATCAAGAGCTTTTAGACTAGTAATAATAGTATTAAATCTAGCAAAAGCACAATCTATAGATTCGTCTTTAGAAATGACGAATTATTCATATTGTTGTACTAAAAGGTCAATCTTGTTATCTTTGACTTGGTAATTACCTTGATGGGTGATTAACAAAGTTTTCCAAATTTCTTTTTCCGTATTACATGTTGGAATTAAAGATAAATTCCACATTTTGATGTAATAATAGAATATACATAGATTTAGGATCAATGTGCATAGAAGGAAATAGTGCAAGGACTACTATTGTATTTATATTATACTTAGTTACATCTCTAAGTATAAATAAGACATTAGGTCACCATAATGATATAATCCTCCACACCAAGTCATTTGTATCAATATCAAATGAGAACAGGTTAAGAAATTCTCTCTCTAAACACACACACTAATTACACCTTAATTCACACATACTAGTCATCAATCAAGATCTTTTATGCTTAATATACCCATTTAAAAA
>BQNB010066129.1:0-34679 GCA_026074375.1 Tanacetum coccineum
AATGGGTTCCGCGATCACTTATGATAGCACGAGGGGCACTGAATCGGGCGAAGAGAGATTTAAGAAATTTGCAAACAACTCGGGCGTTGTTGGTAGGGAGCGCTTTCGCTTCGACCCATTTTGACAAATAATTAACCGCCATGAGTATATACTTGTTCCCTCGTGAATACGGGAATGGTCCCATGAAGTCTATGCCCCAAACGTCAAAGATTTCACAAACTTGGATGGAATTTTGAGGCATCTTATCCCTTTGTGAAATTTTTCCTTGTAGTTGGCACGAGTCTCAATTTTTAACCAACTCGTGTGCATCTTTGTAGATTGAGGGCCAAAAGAATCCGGCATCAAAGACCTTTTTGGCGGTGAGATTTGCACCGTGATGTCCCCTCGTAGGTCCATTGTGGCAAGCTTTGAGTATGTCGAGAGCTTCTTTGCCGTAAACACACCGCCGGATCACTTGATCCGCACAGATTTTGAATAAAAAGGGGTCATCCCAGAAGTAGTGTTTGACATCTTTAAAAAACTTGTTTTTCTGCTGGGATGACATTCCCTTGACAATGAAATTTCCCGCATGGTAGTTTGCGAAATCTACAAACCATGGGGTACTATCAACACGAAGAGCAACCAATCCAAGAGTTTCGATGGGAAATGTTTCTGTGATTTCCTTGTTCTCGAGTTTATCTTGATGAGGGTTCTCAAGTCTGGAAAGATGATCGGCGGCTAGATTTTTTGCTCCTTTTTTGTCTCAGATGATAACATCAAATTCTTGGAGCAAAAGGATCCACCGCATCAGTCTTGGCTTAGCATCCTTTTTGGCAAATAGATACTTTATAGCAGAATGGTCAGTATACACTATGCTCTTGGACAAAATGAGATATGACTAGAACTTCTCAAAAGCGTACACTACGGTAAGCAATTCTTTTTCGGTCGTAGTGTAGTGTGCTTGAGCTTTGGTCATGGTTTTGCTGGCATAGTGAATTGGTTAGAAATGCTTGTTTTTTCGTTGCCCTAGGACTGCCCCTATTACAAAGTCGCTTGCATCACACATGAGTTCGAAGGGCAAGTCCCAGTCGGGAGCAATCAAAATTGGAGCCTCGGTCAATTTTCTTTTAAGTGTATTAAAGGATTCGATACACTCTTTTGAGAAGAAAAATAGAGTCTCTTTTTCAGCAGGTAAGTCATTGGACGGGCTATTTTTGAGAAGTCTTGTATGAAACGTCGGTAAAAACTGGCATGCCCAAGAAAACTAAGGACACCTTTCACTGTAGTCGGGTGAGGGAGCTTGGCGATAACGTCAACTTTAGCTCGGTCGACCTTAATTCCCGACTTAGAGATTTTGTGTCCAAGAACAATGCCTTCCTTCGCCATAAAATGGCTTTTCTCCCAGTTTAGGACCAAATTGGTGTCTTCACACCGTTTTAACATTTTTTCCAAATGGGATAGGCATGTAGAGAAAGAATCCCCAAAGACTGAAAAGTCATCCATAAACACTTCCATTGTTTTTTTTAATCATGTCATGGAAGATTGCCATCATACATCGTTGAAACGTGTTGGGTGCATTGCATAGCCCAAAAGGCATGCGGCGATAGGCAAACGTTCCGTATGGGCAAGTGAATGTTGTCTTTTCTTGGTCCTTCGGGTGTATGGGAATCTGAAAATAACCCGAGAAGCCATCGAGGAAACAATAGTATTGATTTCCCGCGAGTCTTTCGAGCATTTGATCCATGAAGGGCAATGGAAAGTGGTCCTTTCGGGTAGCTTCATTCAACTTTCTATAGTCAATGCACACTCTCCACCCTGTGACCAATCGAGTCGGTATTAGATCATTTTCATCATTTTTTACGACGGTCATGCCACCCTTTTTTGGTACACAATGCACCGGGCTTACCCATGGACTGTCAGAGATCGGATAAATTAATCCGGCGTCAAGAAGCTTTTCAACTTCTTTCTTGATGACGTCATGGATTTTTGGATTTACCCGCCTTTGATGCTGAACCGTCGGTTCGTAGTCCTCTTCCATGAGAATTTTGTGGGTACACTCATTCTTTAAATCTTTTGCAATTATGACGGGCAACTTGTCGTTACCCTCCAAAAATGCATATTCTAAATGAGGTGGCAAGTCCTTGAGTTCAACCTCAGGGGGCTCATTAACTGAAGAATTTTCATTGTTTGCTTCACAAATTTTTAGATCTTTTCGAGTTTCTGGAAAATAATTTCCTTGATTGGGAGGTGGTGGTGATGGATCACTATTAAGAATTGCTTCGAGGAGAAGAATGTCCCCATCAGGGTCATAATATGTTGGATCAACTTCCGGTGAAGTTGGATCATCCTCTATAGCAAGAAAAGAGTCGGCTTCTTCGAAAAGGAGAAAATCACTGTCCCCGAATGGAGTTAACGTTGGAGATGAAGTAGAGACGATTGGATCATAGTAAGGAGTGGGATTGCCACTCGAGATCACATTTGAGAAACCAAGAACTTCTTGAGAGTATTCTTCACAAGCCATATCAATGACGTCAATTTGGTCCAGATTAAATGTAATGGCCTCTCTGCCAACACGAAGGGTTATTTCGCCTTCGTATACATCGATTAATGCACGACTTGTCTTTAAGAAACTCCTCCCGAGAATTAGAGGTTGATATTTGCTTAATTGTATATTAAAATACCCGGGATTTTGCCTAATAAAAGCCAAAATAATGCCAAAAGAATAGAAAATGTAATACCGATCGGTTCAGAGATCGAACGGTCTGCTAGTTCTAGTGTCATGTAAGTCGGAGTTAGTTCGGGAAGAGAGAGATTTTTCCATACGGAATATTTCATAAGATTAATGCTCGCGCCGAGATCGGCCAAGGCGTTGCATGTATTAATCCCGAAAAATTCACATGGAATAAGAAATTGGCCAGGGTCTCCAAGTTTTTTTGGTAACTTGTTGAGGATGACCGCCGAGCAATTCTCGTTCAATGGAGTTCTAGCCATTTCACTCAACTTTTCTTTGTTTCCGATTAAAGCTTTTAGAGTCGAGGCGAATTTTGGCATAAGCATCAAAGCATCCGTAAAGCTAATTTTGAAACTCAAATCTCTAAAGATTTCGTAGAATTTTCAATTTGGTCGTTAGCTTTTTCACGGCGCCTTTCATATTTCTTCTTGAAGGAAATGGATTGATGTTTTTTTTGGTTAGGCATCGAAGCACTAACTGGAGCAATTATGGGCTTAGAGATTGGTTCATGATGGACAACCGGAGGTTGGACGTCTTCGGTGCTTCCGTTATTAGTAGGAAGCATCGTGTCCTTTGTGACCTCGGTCTCACGTTCCACTACTTTAGGAGAAGTAGTAGGAATCGTGGGCTCTTTGTACAGCAAAAACCACTTCGGTTGTTAACCTTTCAAGTCCTCCTTCGGGTTAGTAACGGTGTTACTTGGGAGAGTTCCCGTACCCGAAGATGAAGCGGTATTGGCATTCACGAATTTGGAAAGCATGTCCGTTAAATTGGTCATTTGATTTTGTAAACCTTGGCCCTGATTTTGCATATTTCTCAATACAGCATCATTAGCCTTGACATAACTCTCAAAATCGGGTCTTTGAAAACACCTTGCATTTGCTGAGCAGGAGCTTGATAAGGTTGATCTTGGTAAACTGGTGGTTGACTAGTCAGAGGTTGATAAACTTGTCCTTGGTAGAAGTTATTTCCACGGTTTTGATTGAAATTGGTTCCTCCGATTTGGTTGAAATTATTTCCTTGATTCTGATTGAAAACGGTTTTGATCTGAGGAGAGTCTGTCCTATACCCCCCCACATGAGTTATGAACCTATTCCGCAGGTGGTCTATAAACATGGCACAAATGCGCGAGGCCTTCGGCGATGGATTTACGAGTCAGCTTTTGTCACCACTCGCACTGATACACATACTATCAAAACTATTTACAGTGCTACGCCTAATCAGTGTGCCTTGAGATCCAAGAGTGACCCACTTCGCATCGTGATATATGTACGCGCCCGGACCCCTCCCCTGCACTGCCCCTCTCGCTGTGTGCCTACTATACAGCCTACTTTGCTAATGTGATGCTGCCCTTGCCTTTAACATTTGCACACAGGCTCTGGCTAGCACAATTCCCCAATAAGATTGTGCACATCCATAAGTTACACAAATTGCTTCGACGGCTTTTAGGGTGCGGGAGAGCTTGGGCTTTTTGTTTGTCGACTAAGAAAAGTCTTTTCATCATATTCTTAGTTCAGAAATTCGGTAGTTCAAGAGCTAGCAGCAAACCATCTGGTGAAATCCTTGGGATTGATGGAATTCGAACTCACTTTGGACAACGATGCCTTGGTTTCCGTAATTTACACAAACCCTGGATTTACTCTCGATAATTTCAGCTTTCACAAGCATATTATCCAAAAAGTTTCCCCGCAGCAGATTCAAAACAAAAAACGAATCTTGATCATTCAGCATTCAAAGCATTGTAAACACGTATCTAGCCTGATGTTAATTCTGAAAAATCCGTGTATGTGGGCATGCTCCGAAGAATGGTCATTAAATCGATCCCAAGCCTGTATAACGATTCCTCAAATCTTTGTTGAAATCTCTGTGATTTCATTTCGGAGAATTTATCATTTTGAAGGAGGAAAGAATTGATTAATGAATTTGAAACTAGTTTTCCCATGTCAAAATTAATCGAGGGAGGTTCTTTTTCTAGCCAAATCCGGTGAACCTTCAAGAGAAAATGGAAAAAGCATAAAGCTTAATTGACGTGCTTGGGATATCCTGGGTTGAATCTCATCGTTGATGGTAAATCATATTGAAATTGACGGATTTTGAGCATTGGATCCTCTTTTTCATGATATTTATCGAAAAAAAACTGCTTGGTTTTGAACAAGATTGATAAACAATGCTTCAACTCAAAATTAAGCATTGATTTCAGAATTACCTATTGCATCCTCGTACCCCCTCGTGGGTGCTTCGAGCAATTGAGCCATAGTCCGGGTATCATCCATCGGAGCTAGGGGAGGATCTGGATTTTCAATCGGTTCTTCAAGCTTAAATGGTTCAACAATAGGTGGCGGGGCTTGTTGTTGTTGATGGTGAAGATTACGAGATTAGTAACGAGTGCGCATGCACTAAAAAAAAGAGAAAATTTACACTAATTTTTTTTTGTTATATATATACTTTTTTTGGTTTATCAAAAGTAAATTCACAATTTATTTTAATAACGGACAACGAACAAGACAACTTAAACCTAATAATCGACAAGCTTCTCGGTAACTCTTCGAAAAGAAAAACGCACAAAGGAGCGGAGGAATAGGAAAGCGCGAAGCTATTAAAAACCTTTTTCCTTTAGGGTCGTAGTTCCTAGGAACAACCCGCCTTATACCCCTCTTAGAGTTTGTTTATCTTTTAAAAGGTGAACCGTACCTCGCAAGTGACACAAAAGGTAAGTTTTTGATTCTTTGGTTCGGGAACTTATTAATGGATAATACTTCAGTTGAAAGTATTATATGTTGGTGTTCTTTTACCAACTTGATTGATTTTTATTGATAATTAAAGACAATGTTTTTATCTTTTTGGTTTTTTTTTTAGTTTTTCTTTAAATGATAATTATACTAAAAAGAAAATGAAAATATTTTTGTACTTTTTGGGTTTTTTTATAAAGCCAATAACTTCAAGAATGAAGGATCTTCAAAAACTAAGTTTCAAACAGTATGGATAATCGACTCACAGCCTCCCCGGCAGCGGCGCCAAAAATTGATTGACATTTAAACTAGACCTTTTATATATATAATATATAATAAAATATATATATAATAAGTATAATCTAAAAATAATCAATGAGACCGAGAAGTAGTATAGAATATTCTCAAGTCGTTTATCCCCAATGAGGCTGTGCTTGAAAATCGATACAGTCGGAAAATTAGAGTTTGAATGAGATTAATGATTTGGGAGTTTAGAAAGCTAAATTAATCAATAATAAGCTAAAACGATTGAGAAAAACCTAAAAATTACGAAATTAAACTAAAAAGACGAGAGCAGGAATCCCGAACAAGGGGTCAAAAACCTAAAATCTTAAAAATTAACCCTACAAAGAAATTTTTACTTCTAATCTGCTCTAGGTGACTAATAATGAAGAATGAAAAAGAGTAGACCGAAAACAGAGTTAAAACGAGCTTTAAAATAAAAGAAACAAAAACGGGGCTAAATCCCGTTCTTTAAAAAGTAAGATTTCGCAAAAACGACCATACGAACGATTTTCTATTTTTCCTAAGTGAAAGCTGATAAAATAAAATTTTCTAAAAAAGAAATTTTATTTTATTTTATTTAATTTATTATAATTAAAAAACTGTTTAAATGAAAATAAAATATTAAAATTAGTAAACGAAACTAGAAAATTCTCAAAAAATTCAGAAAAATAGCTTAAGTGATACTGGTCCTAGGAAAAATAAGAAAAAGCTGGCTGGCTTATTGAATAAGCCAGAATAAGCTCGAAATGGGCTGAAAGCTATATTAGACAAAGTGTGTATATTAATTAAATGATGCAAAGTAGAACTGAAAAAGTCCCAAGGGCAAACGGTTAAGGTGTTGTGCTTAGAAGGGTTGAGAGTGTAGAGGTCGAGGGTTCGAGCTTAGGCTCACCCTTGGCTTCCACTCTCCCCTTTTTGCTTTTTTTCAAATTTTTTTTTTACACAAGTCTTAAGGACTTGTGAATAAGCATTTTTAACAAAATCACTTTTTTTTATTCTAAAAAAATAAGCACGAAATTAAGCTGAAAAGTTAGGCAGTCTAGCTTTTTAAGCTAAGGCTTAATGAGCTAAACTTAAGGCTACTAAGGGACAACTTAAGCAAGAAAAAGCACAAACAGATAAGCAAGGGCCTAATAAGCAAGCCTACAAGAAATTAAGCATAAGGAAAAGAGGAAAATAAGCAGGGAAGTAAGCAAATCTCAAGCAGACTACTTATAGCTAAATCCTAAGAGGCTAATCTAATAAGCTACTTAAGGGACAAAATAAGCAATGCAAGAAAAACTAAGCCAAGGAAAAAGGCTAACCTAACCTAATAAGCTATTATAAGTAAAAAGTAAGCAAAATGATAAGGGAAATAAGCCAGAAAACCTTAATAAGCTATAAGCCTAAGTGCAGGCCAAACAGGCCTTGGGGGCTCACTTGGGGCTTAAGTTTTAAGCTGCCTAGAGGGCTTCTTAAGGCTTAAGCTTACTTGGACTTATAGCTTGGCTTATGGGCCTTCTAAAAGTGGCTTAAAACATTAAGCCAATAAGCCAGGAAACTAAAAATAAGCTATAAGCCTACACTAGTATGCAAAACAGTCAAATGCCTATGCTTTGGCTTAATTATAAGCAACCTAGAGGATGACTTAAGCTTAAAGGCTTATAGGGCTTATAGAACAGCTTGTGGGCTCCTCATAAATGCTTGAAAAGACTAAGGTCACTAATCAAATAAGCAAAATAAGGAGGTGTCAAAAAGACTGCTAGCACCAAGGTAACTTAGCAAAAAAATAAAAATTGAAAAAAAAGAAGGCTTATATAACAGCTTAAAAATAAGCTGTCAAATAAGCTCAAAATCAAAAACCAATTAAAAAACTGATCAGAAAAGTTGAAACAAAAAATAAGCAATATAAAGGGCTGATAAAAGAGACAGTCAGCACCAGGGGAGCTTAACTAGGAAAAATAACTAAAAGACAGCTTAGAAATAAGCTGGTGAATAAGCTGAAAAGTTTGAAAAGAAGCTAAAAAAATAGACACAAGCTCCTAATGAGCTTGTGTACAAAAATTGAGAGGCTAAAAACCATTTTTGACTGCTGAATATATGGATTGAAAAATGCAGTTTTTAGCTAAAAACACTTGACCAAAGTATGAACAGATTTGGACACACTAAAGGAAAAGAAACTTAAAAATAGCTTTTTAAACTACAAAAACTTTGAAGAACAGATTACAACTCTTGAATATGCCTGACAAAAGTGTCCAAGTAACCCACAAAGTTTTTAAAACAGATTTGACCCACTTTGGGCCACTATCCCAAACACCCCTTAAGGATTTTTAAGACCAAGTTTTAAGCTGATTTACTAAGATTTAAGCAATAATCATTGAAGACAGATAACAAACATGCAAATTTAAGCAATAAAAAGCAAAAAGTAAAAACCAATAAGCACTTTAATAATCAGATAAGCAAGAGACAGAAATAGGCATATTAAGGCAGTTTTAATCAATTGACAAGTAAATGAAACAAGAGCAACTAAAAGGCATTTATAAGTATAATTAAACACAAATAAGCACAAAAAGACATAAATAAGCTGAAAATAAGCTATGCTACAATGAAAAGCTAAAAAAAAATTAGAAATGGGAGACTTACCAAAGCCTTTGCTCTAAACAAGGCTAAAGGGGCTCAAAGAGCTTATCTACAAAGCTCCAGCGTGTATAAAAAAAAGCTGGTAAGTCCATAAGCCCATCCCAAATTGGTCTATCATCCATATATTTCAGCTGAGGTATTTTTAGGGGAGGATTATTTTTGTGTTTTTCTTTTTTAACAGCTTATATACTTAAGTCTTACTAGTTGAAACAGGTTAAAAGGTGGCTTAATTGAGAGCTTATATGAACTTTTAGAACATAAGAAAGACAATAATTCCAAGTTTAACTAAAATACTTCAAAATTTCATTAAAGCTAAAAACAGTTTACAATATTTAGAAATTTAAAGACAATGATTTAAAAACAACTAGGTTAACACTAAAACTGATATTAAAAACTAAGCTACCAAAATGGCTTACAAATGAGCTTATTTATACTAGGCTAAGAAGCTTCTAGGTCTTCTCTTTTGGCTTCTCTTTCCTGTGCTTCTTTGTAGAGACAGAAAGGGTGTGTTTTTGTTGTGAGAGTGAGATTCACAAGATAATCTGAGCCCTTAATCTTTTCTTGGTCACCAATCCTTCATCGTAGCCGTTGAAATCCTTGTCCAATTGATGCATTTGGGATTGCCAGCTTGTCCATTGACCATGTGGGGTGTGGGGTAATCTGGTGGTGATGGATTTGGACGGGTATGAACAGTATTCGAGGAGGGGGAAGGTGACAGAGGTAGGGTTGTGATGTTGGCGGGAAAACTTGAGAGGATGTACAGTACTTGTAACAGGTTTGAACTTTGGGGACTTGGCAACTTTAGTCCCCCAAAGTGTGTTGTGTTATTACACCACAAGTCCTTGTGGTGGTAGAATTTTGGGGACTTGGCAGATTTAGTCCCCAAGGGTTATATACTTTTTGACACTGGGCTTTGTCTGTCTTTGTCTTTTCCACCTTATCCATCTGTGTCGGTTTAGTCGTTTGTCTTTGTTTTATGTTCCTTTACTTAGATATCCTTTCCTGCACAACACAATTAGCAAAACTAGCATATTTTAGGCATTTTAAATCCGTTTATGGTTATTTTCACTTGTTTATAAAGGTAAAAGGTATGTGTAATTTAAACACATACCAGGATACATGTCTTAATCATTTGTGATCGCGACCCTAGATTCACATCGAATTTCTGGAGGTCACTTCAGAAGGCCTTGGGTATGAATTTAGATATGAGTGCTGCATACCATCCACAAACTGACAGACAAAGCGAGAGGACTATTCAAACTCTCAAGGATATGTGTGTGCATAGTGAGATCTACTTTGGAAAGGGTTGGGTTAACCATTTGCCATTAGTCGAGTTTTCATATAACAATAGTTATCACGCTAGCATTAAGGCTGCACCATTTGAAGCACTTTACGGTCGAAAGTGTCGTTCACCTGTTTGTTGGGCCGAGGTTAGAGAAGTTCAACTCACTGGTCCAGAAATAGTTCAAGAGACAACCGAGAAAATCATTCAGATCAAGCAAAGAATTCAAGCCGCTCAATATCGACAAAAGAGTTACGCCGATTTAAAGCGTAAGCCAATGGAATTTCAAGTTGGAGATAGAGTTATGCTCAAGGTTTTGCCTTGGAAAGGAGTAGTACGTTTTGGCAAACGGGGGAAGCTAAACCCCAGATATGTTGGACCTTTCAAAGTGTTGGAAAAGGTTGGAGCCGTTGCTTACAAGCTTGAACTTCCTCAAGAGCTGAGCAGGGTTCACAATACGTTTCATGTATCCAACTTGAAGAAGTGCTATGCCGACGAACCATTAGCCGTTCCGTTGGATGGACTCCATATTGATGACAAGCTTCATTTTGTCGAGGAACCAGTAGAAATCATGGATCGTGAAGTTAAACGGTTGAAGCAAAGCCGTATCCCAATTGTCAAGGTTCGATGGAACTCTAGGAGAGGTCCTAAGTTCACATGGGAACGTGAAGACCAATTTCAAAAGAAGTATCCACACCTCTTCACAAAGACCGCACCGTCGTCAAGTGTCGCGTATTAAGCCTTGAGGACAAGGCTCATTTAACGGGGGGAGACTGTAACAATCCATATTTTAGGTCATTGTACGACGTTACATATTTTACTATTTATTTTTAGTCTCGTACGCGTTTGCTTTTAATTTTAATCGTTAAGTTAAATCGCGTAAGCTAAAAATTATCAATCAACGTAAACGGGCATCAAACAATTAAAAGTTTATGACAAGCAGTGATAGATAATTATTTAGAGATAATTAATAAATTAGTAACATTTATTTTTATTGGTTACGTAAAGTGTTTTACGATTCGCGATAAAATATATTTAGGCATTTCCGGAACCACCAAAACTTTTCTACGCTTCAACAAATACCCATTATTAACTCACTACTCAAAGTTTTAAAAAAACTTCACCATGTTAACTGTTGGTCAAATTGTACATAAAATAAATCAACTAGAACCTACATTTACAAGTATTACATATACCTTTAGTCTTTACATCATTTAACTTCAAGTATAACTAGATATTTATACAAGATATCAAAAAAATCAACTAGTACTCATCCCCCTATTTCGGATGAAAAGTGATCCCAATGGGACATGAAGAACACAAATCACCAACTTATAACTTGTACAAACCTCAACTCATTAAACCTTAAGGACTAGGACTAGTTTTGACCAAAGACTCTCGTTAATTCCCTCCCATTGTTCCTTTGAATCTTGACCACTCCTAATAGTAAGATTGACTAGTCTTGGTAGTATATAAGACTTATACTAGAAGAGAAGTATCACACACATTTATTTTACTTAAGAAAAACAACACAATCTCTCTTATGCTCTCTCCCTAACCCACGGCTTGAACAAACACCCCTAACAAATCCATACAATTTTATTTAGCAAGTATACAAGTGATCTTATAACATATCTAAGATATACCAAGAAGGTTTGAAGGTTTAATTAAGCATTTACAAGTGTTAATCAAGAAGGGTTTAAGATTAGGGTTTCATTGGAATTAGGGTTTTCATAGTCTTGAAAGCTTGTGTTTATTATCTAAACTAGGGTTTATATCTTGTTGTTCATCACCATACTTTATACTAAGGTTATCTAAAACCCTTAAACTCTTTATATTTGTGATTTCATATGTATATTATGTTTATATAATTAATCACCATTAAGGAAACTCATTAACATGTAAAATGGATTTTTACTTATGATCATGGTATGATATACTTTATCATATGCTATATTGATGTTAAGAACATGTGAGAATGGAAGTATATACATTATATGAGTGTTGGTTAATTTATATAAAGTATAAATAAATTAATGGTTTAAAAAGTTACTTTTTGGTCTTTGGCTTTTCCATTCCGTGCTCGGTTTTGTCGTTTTTGACTTGATTTTTCGTCCTTTTATCGGATATCCATTTCCTGCACAAAATAAGTGAAAACATACAAATACAATGTATTTTTGGTACGTTTTGGGTCTTTTAAGTCCGGTTTTAATGGTGAAAGGTATGTGTAATTAAACGCATACCAATATATATACAAATAAAAGTAAATTACCTTAAAATTCATAAACTTATACTACATTCGTCTCAAAATAAATGTTCAGTGTGACTTTTCAGAGTTAAACTAGTTCAACTTTGACATTAACTATTTTTATGTTTGTTATATAATATTTGTTGTAAAATATATGAATGGATTGGGTTTTAAGTGTCTTTTCCATTAGTATAATTTTCATCAAGTATTATATAACAAAAAAAATTAAGGTCAAAGTTGTACCAGTTTGAATCTGAAAAATCAAACTGTACACTTATTTTGAAATGGATGGAGTAACATCTAAAAAATTAATTGTCTTCAACCATTATCTATAAATCTACACACCAAACAACTCACTCAAAGAACATAAAAACACACTTTCATATCCGCACCTCACCACCCGCTAGACCTCACCTTCTACTAAAACACCACCCCCCCTTCGCTATGGCCGTTGTAGCTATAACTGGTTGACCACGAACCACAACCATCACAGCCAAACCACCATCTTCGAAAAAAAAGTACTATTATTAATTCAATCATAACTGATTATGCAACTCAATATTGTGTCATCAAAAAAAAGTACTTCGTAAAAGATTCTCGCCTGAAAATATAATCATAAGAATACCCATTGTCGCAACGCACGAATACCCGCTATAAATTTTTTATGTATGTATCTATCATTATAACCCAATCGTGTGTGGGTCTTGATATATTTTGAAGCCTCTTTATTGATGCATGTGTTTATTGATTGGAATTTTGATAATAGATTTTTGATAAACTAACATATTCATGTAGCTTTTGTAGCATGTTTTTGGTTCCATGCTAATAATAAATTGAGCAAATCATCATGTTTGGGTCTCTTATAGCATTTCAAGTAAGTTAGAACATTCTATATTGGTAAACATTTCAGCATTCTCTCCTTTAGGTAATTGTGTTTGTTGTTGACAGGGGTTGCAAAATACAACAAGAGGCTATTCAATGAGATTGTAATTTCTGAGTTCTTGACATAAATGAAAGAATAAATGTTTAGAGTTATTTTGGTGCAACATTTTTTTGATTTCTTATAGCACATCCATTTTTTATTTTGTGATAAAAAGTTTATGGTTGTGATAAATATTATCAGAAGCGTCAATTGGAAGCCCTTTCTACATTATAAACATATACGTGCGGAGTTCAATAAATTTTACCTTAACATATTTTCTACATTATAAACCATACGTAAGGAGTTCAATAAATCATTTTATACATTATAAACCTATACGTATGGAGTCAGGGGCGGAGGCAGAATAATTTTTGAGAGGGGGCAAAATTTTTTTTTTACGACGATCTAAAAAAGAGAAGAAAAACCTTGCACAGTGTGCCGCTAAGAAAAGATTTTGACAACCCGATAACAGCTAAATACGTCAAATAAAACCAAGAATACATTGTGGCAAACCCGGTCGAAACACTAAGATGGTTCTATAAGTTGACTGATCACGAATAATATCGAGTCGAGTCATATATAATATAAAACACTAAAACATTTAGACAATATATAAAATGCCGAAGCATTTAAAAAATCGCTAAATTTATAAATATCAGTTATCTTATAATAGTTGATAATTGCTAAAAAATATCATAAACCTTAATAGTTGATAATTGCTAAAAAATATATATATTGAAAAGCATATTTTTTGAATTTTAGCTCTTTACAACAAGTGTGAGTCTTACTAATGCAAACAGTTTAAAGTTTTTGAGAAAATAAAACAAAGTACTAGTTTAATTTGGCAATTATTTTCCTAAATGTGGAGTCTCACTATTGGTCAACTTTTACTTGTCCTCATTCCACGGTGAGGCAATTACACACAAGCCGATTTTTTATATACAGATTTTTATATTTCTAACTGTCTCGCTCACCTCCGGTCTTCTTCGTTCCGCAAAAGTTTACATCTACCAATATATGCTTTTTTCATCCAAAAAAAATTTGCTTCACCAAATCATCGCAACCGGAGTTATCAATGACGAAATTATTTGTAGGGGGTAAAATGACGACAAACCCGAGAATCTCTGAAAAAATACACTACGCCGAAAAGTTTTGAGGGGGCACATTCCCCCGTGCCCCCTTCGTAGCTCCGCCCCTTTATGGAGTTCAATAAATTTTACATAAACGTCTTTGTCCATTCAATACACCTTGGGGTAATTATGTTCGTTTTAAGTAATCATTTAACTTTGTACAAAGTCTTTATATTTTTCATGATGTCTTATAAAATTTTGATGCATGTATATATCTTTGTAACCCTATCGTTTGTGTGTCTTGATATAGTTCAAAGCTTATTTATTGATGCATGTGTTTAAGCTTCCTGGTTGATTAGTATTGGGTAAATGGCAGTTAAATGTATGCAATACTTGTCAGAATTTCCTATCTATAGTTTTAAACATAAAATTTTACTTTTCTGTATACTAAACTCGATTTATTGTAATTTTTTTAGTAAATGACCATTTTGCCCCTCATTTTATTAACCCGGGAGGGGCAAAATGGTCATTGACTACTCAAAAAAGCAATAAAATCAAGTTTAGTACATAGAAAAACAATTTTTTTTTTTTTTTGTTCAATACATATAGAAAGAAAGTCATGACATTCTGATACATTATCATGCCATTAGCCCATTAGTATTTTCATAGTTATAGATTTTGTGAGAAAGTAACATATTCATGTATCTTAGTAGCACATTTTTGGTTCAATGCTGATAAGAAATTTAGCAATTCATGTTTGGGTGTATTATATCAACGAGGTCTAATGTTCGCTAAAAAATTTCATCTGAATTTTGTCACGTTTTCCCTTTTGTTGAGCTATCAACTTTTAATTTTTCTTTGTGTGCAAATAATTTGCTAATCGTCCTATTGTAGCCATGAATGGGGGTAAATATTTGACATGGCAACCATTTAATTAACCCACTTTTTCTTCGTTTTCCTTTACCAATTTTTTTTCGTTATACAACACATTGAGGGTTCCCATTTTGTCAAGAATCAAAGTACAAGGTATTGTCTTCATATCACGTCTAAAACACTTTAACCGTGATAAAAAAACACAAACACCAAAAACCTCTTCTTCCACAATTCTTCACCAACCCTAATTCAAACAATCGACAGTTATTGAAATTTCATAATTGACAGATGCTCCAAGAACCCTAATTTATGTAATAAGGTATGTCAAAACTTCTTACTTTTTCTTATTTTTTAATCAATTGTGGTTAGTTTTCCCTAATTTAATTTATGAAGAACCTTAAATTTTTTTATTTAATCAATCAGAATGATCCCTAGGACCGACCTGCATCAATTTGATGTTCATAATGATGGTTAATTTTCCCATTTACCATTAACTTATGTTGATGGTGTCATCCTTGAAATGACTGTTCAAAGGATGCCTTATGAAACGTTTGCTGTATTGTTACGAATACAAAAGTATCGGTCACTTCTATTAATATCGTTAGATAACTCGTATAGTAATATTTGGAAACTAGATAGGCTAGATAAGCAAAATCCCATGGAAAGACCATGGACCTAAGCCTATGCATGGCCACTAAGGTGGTATATAAACCATTTCCATGACATGGAAAGAGTGTTGGTGTTGTATTCCATTCACACATATACTACATGTTTTTTATTTTCCCTCTTTCCCACTTATCCTACTAGAAACAACCTAACCAAATCGCACTCTTTCTTTCTCTAATTGCTTTAAATTCTTTTTGTGTTTTATATATTACTTTATGATTCTTCAATTTGGTATTAAGTACCATGGGTGATAAAACACGTTCTTGTGTGTGTTTTCTCTTCTTGTTCTTGTTCGTCCATTTGGTTCGAATCAAAACATACAAAAAAGTTTTCCCCTCTCCACTTTTTGTGGGTTTTGGAAAACCATAAAGTAATATTACTTCCTTTCTTCTTCCTTTGGTCTTAGTATTATCTAATTTGTACAAGCAAAAAACCTTGGAAAAATTAATTCATAAAAATCTTCATTTTTATTTTGATATAACCTTTGGTTCGAAAAAGTGTTTTTTTAGTGTCCAAAATCCTTGATTTGAGAAATTTTTTTGAGTGTTAAATAGTCTAAAAGAATGTATTTCCTAAAGGTTCTACAAGGCAAAGATAGAGTAAGTGTACAAGAAATTTGAGTCAAAAACCCGTCAAAAAGTTAGTCTTAAATTGATTTTGGAAAAGTTGAGGGTTCGTTTTTTTGTAGGATGCGTAATTATGATTGTTTCAAGCAGGGGGCGATTTAACCTTTTTTAATTTGAAGGCAATTATTATCTTTCTTGAAGGCGAATTAGCTCTTTTCTTTGAAGGCGAATTAGCTCTTTTCTTTGAAGGCGAATTAGTTATTTTTCTTTGAAGGTGAATTAGTTGTTTTCCTTGAAGGCGAATTAGTTACTTATCGTAGTGATGGAGCTAGGAGTTAGAAATTTTTTTTTTCCAATCAGGAGGGCGGGGGGCGGAGTGAGAATTAGTTTATGTGGTTTATTGGCGGTTCTGGGTGGGAGAGGAGGGCGTGGTTGATTGGGGGAGTGTTGGTGGATGCGTTTCAGACTGAGGTTGTTCCGTTATAAGATAGCTCAGAATTAGTTATCTTTCTTGAAGGCGAATTAGCTCTTTTCTTTTAAGGAAAATTAGTTATCTTTCTTGAAGGCGAATTAGCTCTTTTCTTTGAAGGCGAATTAGTTATCTTTCTTGAAGGCGAATTAGCTCTTTTCTTTGAAGGCGAATTAGTTGTTTTCTTTGAAGGCGAATTAGCTGTTTTCCTTAAAGGCGAATTAGTTACTTTTCTAGAAGGTGAATTAGCAATTTTTCTTTGAAGAAGAATTAGCTGTTTTTCTTTGAAGGCGAATTAGTTACTTTTCTAGAAGGCGAATTAGGAATTTTTCCTCAGAGGCAAATTAATCAAGTTTTAATTATACGGTTTATTTCTTTGATTTGTAAAATCCCGTGAAACGTTAACTTCTCGGTTTAATCAAGAATTGTAAAATCCTGTGTATTTTCAAGACTTAAAACACTTAAACCCATCTCACTTTAATTTAATTTCTTCTTATCACTATTTGGTCAACAAGTAATCTAATAACATCAAAGTAACAATGTCTACTCTTGCTGAATTCATGATACTCTTTGGTGCTAACAATCGTCCACCAATGTTGGAAAAACACCTGTATGATTCCTAGAAAAGCATAATGGAACTTTACATGCAAAACATAGAGCATGGAAGAATGATACTTGAAGCAGTTGAACATGGTCCACTCATTTGGCCTACGAGTGAAGAAAATGGTGTGACCAGGATAAAGAAATATGAGGAATTGTCTGCAACTGAGAAAATTCAAGCTGATTGTGATCTTAAGGCAACTAATATCATTCTTCAAGGACTACCATCAGATGTCTATTCTCTTGTTAATCATCACAGAGTTGCCACGGATCTATGGGAAAGAGTTCAACTACTAATGCAAGGTACTTCATTGACAAAGCAAGAAAGGGAGTGTAAACTGTATGATGCATTTGATAAGTTTGCTCACATCAAGGGGGAATCACTACATCAGTATTACTTAAGATTTACCCAGCTGATCAATGACATAAACATTTACAAAATGAAATTGGAACAATTTAAAGTCAATACCAAGTTCTTAAACAGTCTTCCACCTAAATGGAGTAAGTTTCTGACTGATGTCAAACTTGTAAGAGATTTTCATACCACCAACTTTGATCAGCTTCATGCATATCTTAAATAACAAGAACTCCATGCAAATGAAGTCCGTATTATGCGTGAACGCAATCAAGATCCACTTGCACTAGTTGTTAAACATCAAATGACACCATCACACTTCAACCCTTATCAATCCTCATACAACAATCCTCAGTTCTAACAACAGTTTTCACCATCTCAGTCTTCTCAATATGGATCAATTCATCCCAAACAACATTACTCAACTACTTATCCATCCACACCTCATGCAATTACTTATCCGTCAACACTGCATCCTAATGCTTACTCATCCACAGTACTTCAAGATGCTTGTCGACAACCACAATCTATTCCTCAAATTGAATATATTGTCTCCATAATTAATCAACAAACACATCTGGCTAAATTTCCTCAGATAAACTCTGGTCTAGCAATTCCTGTGTTTAAGCAAGGAGATGACCCTATTGATACCATTAACAAAATGATGTCATTTTTGTCTACTGTCGTCTCATCTCGTTTCCCAACTACCAACAATCAACTAAGAAATTCTTCTAACCTAGACAACAAGCAACTATTCATGATGAAAGGGTGACTGTTCAACAGTTCAGGGGAGACAAAGTTCATTTGCTGCTGGTACTTCTGGAACAAGGGCTAACATCTCAAAAATAGGTAGGAATAATTCAGGTCAACAAAGAGTTGTGAAGTGTTTTAACTGCCAAGGGGAAGGTCACATGGCAAGACAGTGCCCAAAGCTAAAAAGAAAAAGGGATGCTACATAGTTTAGGGATAAAGTTCTTCTGGTTGAAGCACAAGGATCTGGTAAAGTTCTGAATGAGGAGGAATTGGAATTTTTGACAAACCCTGGAGTTGCAGAAGGTCCAGTTACACAGATGGTCATTACACACAATGCAGCTTATCAAGCAGATGATTTGGATGCGTATGATTCTAACTGTGACGACTTCTCTACAGCTAAGGCAGTTCTTATGGCTAATTTGTCTAGTTATGGATCAGATGTTCTCTCTAAGGTACCTCACTCTAAACACACTCATAATGATATGCTAAATCAAAGTGTGCAAGAGATTCAGTATTCTGAACAAACTCATCTTGTGAATTATCCAGAGAACGAGATAACAGGTGATAGCAATATCATTCCTTATTCTCAGTATCTACTTGAAACACAAAATGCAGCAGTTCAGGATACAAATTCTTCTGCACAAAAAGATGCCATGATATTATCTGTGTTTGAACAACTATCAAATCAAGTAACTAATTGTAACAAGGTCAATAAGGACAATCTAATTGCCAATGAATCCTTATCTGCTGAGCTTAAAAAATACAAAGAATGGGTGAAATTGCTAGAAGAAAGATAAATGTGGATTTAAGTAATATAGAAAAGCTTATAATGGATGATATAATTTGGGAGAAAAATGCACAGTTTTCGGATTTTGAAAAAGAAATTAACTATCTTAAACAAACTCTTTCTGAACAATCAAAGGAAACGGAATTGTTAACAAAAACATTTAATGTTTTTAAAAACAAATCCAAGGAAAAGGAAGCTAAGAATATTGATAAAGAAATTGCTTTGGAAAAGAAAGTTAAAGAACTGGACAATATTGTTTGTAAAATGGGTCAATTAGCGCAAACTATACATATGCTCACGAAACCACAAGTTTTCTATGATAACAACCTGAAACAAGCTCTTGGTTTTCAAAATCCTTTCTATCTTAAGAAAGCTCAGCAATTTAGGCCAATTCTTTATGATGGTAGTGTTATTGCTAAGGAACCCAATGTGATTTCAATTGCTGATTTTGAAGAGACTTTGTTGCTTGAGGAAGAGAGTCGATCAAAAACGCTTTTAAAACAAAGTCATCTAAAAGTCTTAGAAAAGAAAGTTAACATTAAACCAATAAATTATGCTGAGTTAAATTGATTATCTGAAGATTTTGGTAAACATTTTATCCCATAACAAGAACTGTCTAATGAACAAGCTTTCTGGTTACAAACTTCACACCCTAATACTGACCAATCTGCTTCTTTACTTGTCAAAATTGAGGCTCCTCGGGAACTTCCTAAGGTAAGCCTGGTTAATACAAGCCATAAAAAGCTTAAATACCATCTTGGCTAATTTGACAGTATGGTGAAAAAGCGGATCACGCCTGATGCTTTAACATAAGGGGAATGGGGGTTTAAACATACTAAAGCTGTTTTTATAAAAGAAATAATTCCATTTGTAAAGACCTAAAAAGACATATTCAATGCCTTTGATAAATATCTTTTAAATGAGGTAACGGAGGTACAAATAGTTTTTAACCAGATGGAAGCTGCTGTTTAACAGTATCATGTAGAGAAACAGTGCTTTGGAATTCAAAAGAAACAATTTTTAATTGATAACGATCGACTCTTAGATCAAATCATTTCTCAAGATATTGTGAATGTTGTTGTGAATTCTTCGATGGATATAAATACTTTTGTGAATGTGAATTCTTCTGTTGCTATGAATGATTCTGTGAGTTATGTGGAAATGTACAATAAGTGTCTCGAACTTAAAGCTAAGCTTATCAAACAACACAACATGGTTGAAAAGGATGAGTATAATAGACTTTCAAAAAGTTTTTCTAAACTTGAACAACACTGCATTTCTCTTGAACTTGCAATGCAACTCAATAAAGAAATTTTTCAAAAGAATAACACATCTGTAAACCAAACTGAACTTTCATTCGATCAATTGTTTGATTTGAACAATTTAAAAACTGAGCTTCAAGCAAAAGACACAACAATCGAGAAGTTAAAAGCAAACATTAAACATTTGAATAAAAATTTCACCACAAACAATGTGAAAATGGACTTAGATGAGATTGAGACCATCAATATAGAACTAGAACATAGGGTGACAAAACTTATTGTTGAGAATGAGCATTTGAAATAGACGTATAAACAACTCTATGACTCAATTAAACCATTATGTGTTCAGGCTAAAGAACATGTTGAATCGCTGATCAATCAATTAAATCAAAAGTCTGTTGAAGTTACTGATTTAAATGCTCAACTCTAGGAAAAGGTTTTTGTTATAACAACATTAAAAATGATCTTAGGAAATTCAAAAGAAAAGACAAAGTTGACAATGCTGCCCAAGTGTCAAATGATACCTCTATTACTCTAGGAATTTATAAGCTTGACCCAGTAACTTTGGCTCCTAAGGATAAGAATAATAGGGAAACTCACATATACTACCTTAAGCACACTATAGAACAAGCTGATATTCTTAGGGATATAGTTGAACATGTTGAATTACTAAACCCTTTAGATAGTGCATCTTACTCTGCATGTAAGTATGTTAAGTTGATTTAAGAGCTGCTAGGATATGTTAGAGATACTTGCCCTGATATTCACAAACCTAGTGAGAATTTAGTTTCTGTCACGCCTATCAACAAAATGAAACAAATTAGGTTTACTAAACCCGTTATATCATCAAGCACATCCCAAAAACAGTTAGTCTCTTCCCAAACAAAGACCAAACAGACCACTAACAATTTCGTGTCAACTTCTACAGGAGTAAGCCGGTCTACTAAATCTAGCAGGTCAAAGTCTACAGACAATACAAAGAATGATAGGATCCTGCAGATTTTAAGTAGTACCCATAAGAAGAATAAAATAGAAGACCACTCTAGGATAGTTAAGTCTAGTTTGAATAAATCGAATTGTGTTGTTGAACCATCTGGAAATGCAAATGTGTAGCATTCCAAGTTAAATACAAATTCTGAGCTAATGTGCGTTAAATGTAATAGTTCTATGTTTGATGCTAGACATGAATTGTGTTTTCTTGAATTTGTTTTTGATATGAATGCGAGTTCAGAATCTAAGACTGTTAAGAAAGCTAAAAAGAAAGAAGAATGGAAACCTACAGGAAAAGTGTTTACTAAAATTGGATATCACTAAAGATCCATAGGAAGGACTTTCACTTTAGTTGGAAATATGTGCCCTTTAACTAGGATTAACTAATAAAGTGCCTCTTTGGGAACCCATTCCTCTAGAAGTAATTACACAAGAATCTGTAGTAACTAAGGTTTATACTGTGAGACCTAAGGTACCTAAGACTAATGGTTCTAATAGCAAACCTAAGATTGCAAAATCTATGATTTTTAACAAAACAAAACCCGGTACATCTCGGGGATCCAATACTTCAGTTGCTCCATCTTCTTCTTTTGTCAATCTCAGGTTGTCCAAATTGTTTTGTGGTATCTGGACTCCGGATGCTCCAAGCACATGACTGGAGGTCACTCTCAGCTCACTAATTTCATTCATAAGTTTCTCGGTACTGTCAAGTTTGGTAACGACCAGATTACAAAGATTATGGGGTATGGTGACTATCAGATAGGAAATATCACAATTTCAAGGGTTTATTATGTGGAAGAGTTAGGACACAAACTATTCTCTGTTGGTCTATTTTGCGACTCAGATCTTGAAGTAGCTTTCAGAAAACACACGTGCTTTGTTTGTAATCTGGAAGGTGATGATTTACTCTCAGGATCTCAGGAAACCAACCTTTATACATTGTTAATGAGGGATATAATGGTGTCTTCTCTAATTTGTCTATTGTCCAAAGCCTCAAAGACCAAATCCTAATTATGGCACTGACGATTGTCACATTTAAACTTTGGTGCTATTAATCATTTGGCTAAAAATGGTCTCGTACAAGGTCTTCCCAAATTGAAATTTGAAAAAGATCATCTGTGTTCGGCATGTGCTATGGGCAAAAGCAAGAAACAATAACATAAACCTAAATCTGAAGACACCAATCAGGAAAAACTATATCTTTTGCACATGGATCTTTGTGGGCCAATGCATGTTGCAAGTATAAATGGGAAAAAGTACATCTTCATCATTGTGGATGATTACTCTCGGTTCACATGGGTGAAGTTTCTAGCATCAAAAGATGAAGCTCCTGATTTCATAATCAAGTTTCTGAAGATGATACAAGTTAGATTGAATACGCCTGTCAGGAACATTCGTACAAATAATGGAGCTGAGTTTGTCAATCAAACTTTGCGTAGCTATTATGAGAGTGTTGGTATCTCTCATGAAACATCGGTTGTGTGATCTCCACAACAAAATGGTGTCGTTCAAAGGCGAAATCATACTCTTGTTGAAGCCGCTCGAACAATGTTAATCTACGCAAAAGCTCCTTTATTTCTATGGGCCGAGGTAGTCGCTACTGCATGTTATACCCAAAACCAATCCATTATACGGTGCCGCCATGGAAAAACTCCTTATGAGCTCTTACATGACAGAAAACCCGATCTATCTTACCTTTATGTCTTTTGTGCACTTTGCTATCCAAACAATGATAGTGATGATTTGGGCAAACTTCAAGCTAAAGCTGATATAGGTATTTTCATTGGATATGCACCCAAGAAGAAAGCTTACCGTATCTACAATCAACGTACCAGAAAAATCATTGAAACTATCCATGTAAATTTTGATGAGCTGACGACAATGGCTTCTGAACAACTCGGTTCAGGACCCGGGCTTCAATCAATGACTCCTGCAACATCCAATTCAGGACTTGTTCCAAACCCTATTCCTCAACAACCTTGTATTCCACCACCAAGAGATGATTGGGATCGTTTGTTCCAACCTATGTTTGATGAATACTTTAATCCTCCAACAATAGCTGTATCTCCAGTTCTAGTCGTTGTTGCACCAAGAACTGTTGATTTAGCTTATTCACCTGTGTCTACATCAATTGACCAAGATGCTCCATCATCAAGTATCCCATCATTACAAGAACAAGAACATTCTCTAATTATTTCTCAAGGTTTTGAAGAATCACCAAAAACGCCACATTTTCATGATGATCCACTTCACGAATCTCTTCATGAAGACTCAACTTCTCAAGGATCGTCATCTAATGTGAGACCAATCCACACTCCATTCGAATCACTTGGTAGATGGACTAAGGATCATCCTATAGCCAATGTAATCAGAAATGTCTCCACTAGAAAGCAACTACAGACTGATGCCATGTGGTGTTATTTTGATGCCTTCCTAACTTTAGTCGAACAAAAGAAGTTCAAATAAGCAATGACCGAACCGTCATGGATCGATGCAATGCAAGAAGAAATTCATGAATTTGAAAGGCTACAAGTTTGGGAATTGGTGTCGTGTCCAAATAAAGTCATGTTGATCAAACTAAAATGGATTTATAAGATCAAGACATACGAATTTGACTGGGTACTAAAGAATAAGGCAAGACTAGTTACTCAGGGATTCAAGCAAGAGGAAGGTATCGATTTCGAGGAATCATTTGCACCGGTTGCTAGAATAGAGACCATATGTATCTTCGTAGCTAATGCAGCCAACAAGAATATGATGATTTTCCAAATGGATGTCAAAACGGCCTTCTTAAATGGCGAGCTTAAAGAAGAGGTCTACGTTTCTCAACTAGAAGGATTTGTGGATCAGGACAACCCATCGCATGTGTAAAAGCTTAAAAACACTCTCTATTGTCTCAAACAAGCATCACGTGCATAGTACGACATGCTGTCAAGTTTCCTCATATCACAACATTTCTCCAAAGGTGCAGTTGATCTAATGCTCTTCACACAGAAAGTAGGAAATGACTTATTACTGGTACAAATTTATGTTGACGATATAATATTTACATCCACTAATACTGCAATGTGTAATGAGTTTGCTAATTTGATGACCACTAAGTTCAAGATGTCGATGATGGGGCAGATGTCATTCTTTTTAGGATTACAAATTTCTCAAAGTCCTAGAGGCATCTTTCTAAACCAGTCAAAATATGATTCTAAAATAACTAAAAATTATGGTTTGCTGACTATTGATTTTGTAGACACACCTATGGTAGAAAAGAGCAAACTGTATGAAGATCTACAAGGGAAACCAGTTGATGCTACACTTGACTGTGGCATGATTGGATCCCTTATATATCTGACATCCAATAGACCCGACCTTATTTATACAGTCTGCTTATGTGCCCGGTATCAGGCAAAGCCTATCGAAAAGCACTTAAATAGGGTTAAACGGATCTTTCGATACCTAAAGGTAACTATTAACATGGGTCTCTAGTACTCGAAGGATACCGGTATGTCTCTAACAGCATATGCAGATGCAGATTACGCGGGGTATCAGGACACTAGACGCAATACATCAGGAAGCACTCAATTCTTAGGTGATAACTTGTTAGCTGGTCTTCCAAGAAGCAAAAGAGCACTATGATATCGAGTAAAAAGGTAGAATATATTGCCTTATCTGGGTGTTGTGCTCAAATCCTATGGATGCGGTCATAACTAACAGATTATGGTTTTTCAATTCAATAAGATTCCTCTGTATTGCGACAACGAAAGTGCAATTTATCTATGCTGCAACAATGTACAACACTCACGAGCCAAGCACATCGATGTACGATACCATTTTATAAAGGAGCATGTGGAGAATGGAATAGTGGAACTTTACTTTGTTCGGACGGAATATCAACTAGCTGACATCTTTATCAAAACCTTGCCTAGAGAAAGATTCAATTTCTTGATCGAAAAGCTCGGTATGAGAAGCATGTCTCCGAAAACGCTAAAACGTCTGACGGAGGAAGAGGACGAGTAAAGGTGGTTACTCGCGATATATCATGTATCATATGTACATAAAAAACATAAAAACTCAAAAAAAATCTTCTTTTATATAAATTTTTCAAAAAGAAAATAAAAAATCAAAAAATCAAAAAAATATAAAAATATGTATCTATGGCATGTCTTCTGAAAATCAATAACATTTACGGCCTTAGAAATGTCATTTAATAATGATACGAGGCTGTAAATGAAGTTCGAGCAGAAGTTCATAAGCTTTTAAAACATGCCAAAATGGCTTGCTATTATTTCTGATAGCAACCCGGTCAACATCTTAAAGGCAAGTATTTCAAAAAGAAAACTTTACCTCACAACGAGAATTTATTCTCGGACATGGTCTACTTTATGACCATGCAGAGGCTTGTGATTACTTTGCATCATAACCCGTGCTTCCTGTATTCCATAAGTGTACGTGTCAGTGTGCTTATGTGTTAAAATAAGAGAAATCTTATTTTCTATGGTGTTGTTTTCAAGAATAAAAATTTAATATCTGAAAATCATTTTCAAAGACATTTGACCACTCAAACAACGACTACAACTCTTTAAATAGAAAACGGGTCATTGTTTGAGGGGGATAAAATGTCAAATATCTTCTTCATAAAATCAGTATGTGATAAGGGAAAAAGGTTTTTAAACAATAACAGGTTAAAAATTAAAGGGGAGTTAATTAAGTTTGACTTATGTGAGCATAATTGTTATGTGTTTATGCCTTGTAAGGAGTAAATTGCAAAAATAAGTTGCTAGGTATGATAGTTAAAACATTAGGGACTAAATGTGTCATTTGTTAAACTTGTTTATGCTAATAAAACTTATCTATAAAATTTGCTAAGGATATAATAGTTGAGGGGGCAAAAGGGTTAAAAACAAAAGATGTTTTATAAACCCCTCACCCACCCGTCTACACACAGTAACAAACACAAACACTTTTCAATTTTTTTCCTCTCCCTTGCTAAAATTATCCAACCTTCAACCATCAAATCCAACTAATTTTGTGCTTAAGGTATATTTTCAAGATTGTTCCCCACTCCTTAAACGTCTTATTTCTCAAAGGAATTAGGGTGAAACCCGTTTTGAGATCGAAAACCCTAAAAAATAATTTAGGGTTCTTCAAAATCAAAAGTGGGTAAAACCCTAAATTGATTGAGGGGTTTGGTTCGTTTAAGGATGCTTAACACTCATTTGAAACAATTTTGAATTTTGTTAACATATGATTGACTTTTATTTGATTCTTGTATGCGAAAATATGTGAAAATGGGTAGAACTAGGAAATGTAAATGGGTTTGTGTTTAGAAAGTGTTAGTCACCACCTTTGTATGCATTTATGCCTTTATATCCTTTGTATGAGCATTAATAAAACATGTTTAAGTGATTCATGTGTGTTCGAGCTCGTCTTGAGTTTATTTGGAAATTTTAGTGGTTAAATTCTTGTTTGTAATTAGCCAAATGATGTTATGTGTTCTGATTGATTTGAAACTCAACCCTTTATAAATATAAATATAAAAATAAATATAAAATACTTATAAATATATAAATATAAGGATAAGAATAAAAAATCTCTCAATTGTAGTAAACCGAAAGTATGATTCCCGGGTCGTTATCCCCAACGAGGAATGCAATTGAAAGTCAAGAGTCGTTTTGATAATAGATGCTTGAATGGAACAAGATTATGATTGGTTTTCTAAAACTATGGGGAATTTAAGGTAATTTAAAATAAAATCAATTAAAACAACACAATTTAAATTAAAAACGCAAAACGGGAACCCTAAACGGGACCTAAAAACCTTAAATTATCAAAATTAAGTCCTAAAATAATCTTTTTGGTTTTTATAAGTCTTAATTGATTAAAATGCTAGAATAAAGAAAACTAGACAAAAACGGAAGAGATTAGGGCTCAAAAACACTAAAAACGTGAACGGGATTCAATCACGTTCTTTAAAAAACAAATTTTGCAATTTTAACCCTACGAAAGCAAATCTAATTTTTCTAAGTCCTAAATGTTAAAAGAAAATTTTCAAAAAAAGAATTATATTTTTTTTACTTTTTATCATTTTTTATGAAATAAAAACAATTTTAATGAAATTAAATGTTTAAAAATACTAAACTATTTAATAAAAATCTTTAAAAAATAGCAAAAATAGCTTGAACAATGAAGAATCTAATAAAAATAAGCTGGGGAAAACAACTTATCAAATAAGCTGTAAAATAAGCCAAAAATGGCTTATAAGCCAAAAGAGGTAAAACGTGTATAAAAGATTGATTTTGCAAACATAAACCGAAAAAGACCCAAGGGCGAGTGGTAGTGTGTGTTGTGTAAAACACGTTTGGTTGAATTGGGGTAGAGGTCTCGGGTTCGAGTCCTGCTAACCCTTGGCTTCCCCCAATTCCCAAATGTTTTTTACATGCCATTTTTTACAACTTTTTAAAAGACTTC
Source organism: Tanacetum coccineum (assembly GCA_026074375.1). NCBI lineage: Eukaryota > Viridiplantae > Streptophyta > Magnoliopsida > Asterales > Asteraceae > Tanacetum > Tanacetum coccineum. Next base: position 27,649 of record BQNB010066129.1, read on the forward strand.
AAAATAAGCACTTTTTACAAAAACACTTTTTTATAAGCCACGAATAAGCACTAAAATAAACTAAGAAAGTGACAGAATAAGCTAAGTTATACTAAAACTCTTAAATACTAATTGTTTTACTTTTTTAAACTAAATAAGCTAATGTAACTATAAAATAAGCTAAGACACTCGGTATGTTTCAGATCTTGTTTCAATAATCACTTGATATTTGTGCTCATTTAGCTCACCTCAATGTTTGAGGGGGAGCTCAAAACATTTTAAGTCCGTTATAGATCAAAACCATTCAAAAGCTGCATACTTTTGATCGGGGGAGAAAATGTGACTTAAATGTAAACCGGATAACTAATGATTCGATTGATTCAAAACGATAAATCCTATCCTTGCATGTGCAAAACATCTTTCGATTATCGATGCACATGTGTAGGGGGAGTAAAAATGTTAATATACTCAACAATGTCAAGATACCAAAACTTTTGTGTAATACACAAGTATCTTGATAATTCACAAAGAATCTTTTGTTTCATGATTGGGAAAGTGATCTTAAGGAATGCGAAGGAATGAGATGTTGTACCACCAGGGTATTCGTAGAATACTCATATACTTGTCTTCGGACAGTATCCACTAGTGAGAATGACTCGTCTTACAAATACTTGTATGAGTTTGATGAGAGCCATGAGGCACTTCATATCTTTCGAGATATCTTTCAAAACATCATCAGAGCATTCTGATTTAAACTTTCGTTGTGTCCTAAATAAATTTCACAAGCACATCGAATGTTTTTCAAATCATGTTTTTGCCAACAGGTCTTCTACGGTACTTAATTGTATTAAGAAGTAAAACGCTGAACAAGGAATTATACGGTATAGTCAGCAGATAGTAACTGTACTGACTCACTCTTTACCATTCCATTACGGACATCTGGTTTAGAGAACAGCAAGCATACGGAAATCTGATACTTCGGTATTGGAGGACTTAAAGGCTTTGAGCTGGAAAACCTGTCAAGAAGGTTCTTTATTGAATCTATCTGATCACAGGTGCAGTATTCGTACTGTATGGTAATCGACTCACCATGTTTCTAAAACAAAGAGTTGACTACTCCAGAGCAAACGGCTACTGGTAAAGAGATATCAAATCCGTTCATAGTTGATAGTTTACTAAAAACTATAAGGTTATCATTGCACCTTGTTATTGCAACAAAGCATTGACTAGTCCATAGCAAACGGCTCATGGTAAAGACATATCAAATCCGTTGATAGCTGATAGTTTGCTAAAAACTATATTGTTCATACTCAAAGATTTGAAGACATCAAGAAAGCTAAGTACATGAAGCTTCCGCACCTCTGAAATCAAAGTTTTCTTCAAATGCTAAAGTCAAAATAATTAGAAGAAGAAAGAGTACTAAAGCTTTCATGATTACAGCAAGTATGAGCATGTCGGACCAAAGTTCAGCGAATGGCGAATTGAAGAAAAGATCACAAGTAATTCAAGAAAATCTGAGATCAAGATGAAGTTATCAAATCTAGTAATTCAAGTTTCAAAGATTGAATTTCTACAGAAGCACAAATGCAAGACAAGTGAAGAACCGCAACGACAACGAGCTAATATGCTATGAATTCTAATATGTACGCTAAGAAGACCTCAAAAGAAGACCTCACATAGGGGGAGATTGTTAGAAACACAATTTCACAGTCTAACAAGAGAAGATCGGTCTTGAAGAAAACTAGCGTTTCATAGCTCGTTAGTTAGTTAATTAATTAATGTTTTAATGATGTAAACGGGCCAAGATACAAAAAGCCTAGATAAAGCCCACAAAGGCTGATCCCCTTTAGAGTATAAATAATCTATGTTTTTCTCATTATTAGGTGAGCTAGTCAGTATAATTGTTAGGGTTTCTAGCCACCAAATTTTTTTTTTCAATCATCAATAAAGTCTTTATTTTTCTTGCATCTTGATTCAACACATAATTGTTAAGGTTTGTATGAATGATCATGGAACCTACACGTAATAAGCAAATAAGAAAAAAAATAAGCAACTAAGATAAGCTAGAATGACAGAATAATCAAAAAGCTATAAAACTTAGTAATTTTAAGCTAAAAGGTAAATAAGCTCAAATAAGCTCTAAACTAAAGGAAAATAAGCTAAATTGACTTAAACTAACCTAATAAGCTATATTGAACCTAAATTAAGCAAATGTAATAAGCAAATAAGCTTAAATAAGAAAAGTAGCTTTTTGGCCAAATCTGACAACCAAACACTCAAAAGGCTATTTTCTAGCTTATTTTTAAGCTAGAAAATGGATCCTTATGGCTTAGTGGCTTATACCACTAAAAAGATTGGCCAAAAAGCTACAATAAGCAACAATGAAAAAACAGTTTGAAATTTAAATAAGCACTTAAAAAGCTTCATGAAAAAGCTATCTTACACTGTTTTTACACTTAGACAAATTTTTGCAAACTTTTTGTAATCTTAACAAAACACCAATTTTGAGCTTAAAAATAAGCACCTAAACAGAACCTTATGAACTTATAACCTACAAACAGATTGAGATTTGACCTCAAAGAGCTTATATCAACAATCAAAAGAGAGTTTGAAATTCAGGATAAGCCACAATAAGCATTTGAAAAAGCAATTTCTTGAATTTTTAAACACTTGGCACTTTTTGACAGACTTGGCAAAATACAAACAATAAATGCAGGCCTATATGCCTTTGTTTCTAACCTGTTTTAAGACATGCATAAACACAAAAACATTACAAAAAACTCAATAAGCAAAAGCACAATCAAATAAGCAAATAAGATGAGCCTAAAGCTAACAGTTTTAAACAACAAACCCTTAAAACCTCAAAAATGAGATTTACTACTTAAAAACTTAAACAAACTAAATTTTTAGACTAATTTAAGCTAAACTAAATTGACTCAAGTGCACAAAATAGGTTTTGACCCATTTTAACCCATGAAAACAGTTAAACCAAATACCCTTTTAAATTTATGAATCCTTTTTAAAACTTGATTTAGAATGATTTAAGCCACAAATTACCAAGACCAGATGTTAAATAAGCTATATTAACAATATTAAGCAACTCTCAATAACAAATAAGCACTCAAATAAGCTGAAAAAGATTATGCAAGTTAATAAGCTATTTCAAGACAGATTATAAGAAAACTTAAGCAAATGATCTCTAAACTATAAAACAAGCATAATAAGCATTAAACATCATAAGCAAACATAAATAAGCAAATATAAGCAGACATTAAGCACAAATAAGCAGTTGAATAGTAAATAAGCTAAAAATAGAAAAATGGAAACTTACAAAGGCCCTTGCTTAAACAGGGCAAACAAGTGCTCTTAGAGCTATTCTACAAGCTCTAGCTTGTATAAAACAAGCTAGTAAAAGCAATATAAGCCCTTCCCTTTTAGGCTTATCTTCCAAAGAGCTTTTTGAGTGAGTTTTTGTGAACTAGTTATTAAGCAACAAGAAACTAAAAAGTTTTCATTGCTTAAGTACAAACAGCTTATAAGAGCTTAATATAAAAGCTTATAGTGGATTTTGAAACATATAAGAACTTAAAAACTTGCAAACAGATTTTAAAACCAAACTTAAAATTTCATTAAACTCTTTAAAAACATTACAAGGAAAAAGTAAAATAAGCTAAAATAGAACTAAAATAAGTTGAAAAGTAAAAACTAGGTGCCAACAATGGCTTACAAATGACCTATTTATACTAAGCTAATGAAGGTTCAAGGATGTGTGTTTCTTTTGTAAGGAGAACTGAAGTGTGCTTCTTGTGTGAGGATTTTCAAATTCTCATCTTGGCCGTCCAAATTGAGTGCTCCCCAAGCTCTTTAATCTTAGCCATCAAATCTTTGTCTTCTACCTTGGACGAATGGGGTGAATTGGGATTGCCAAGGTGTCATGTGGAGGAATAAGGTGTGTAAAGGTGTTGGTCGACATAGGGGAGAAGAAAGGGGGATGATGTCTTGTCTGATAGTGAGGACGGGACACTATCCAGGGAGATGATGAATAGTGTTCCCGCTATATTTGAAGTTTGGGAAATGGCAAGAAAGGTCCCTGAAAGTGTATAACTTGATGACAACCATAGTCCTTGTATTTTGCAATTTTGGCCCTTTTTGTTTGTAAATGGTTTGCACCGTTAGTCCTTTGAGGACTAACGGGGTAAAGGTTATGTTTAACGGGTGTGTTAACAGGGATGTTATAAAGGGTGATGGTGGGCTAGTTGTTGGGCCAGGTATGGATAAAAGTGGACTTGGGCTTTTATTAAGGTTTAAGGGTTATAAAGATATAAGTGGGTTGACTCGGGCCACTAGGTGGGTACGGGTGGGCCCACTTTTGGCAATTTAGGTTTTTGGGTTAACCGCTGGTGCATTGGTTAACCCAAAAGGCATAACCATAAACTCAAAGTGTCCTTACCGCGTCCTAAGGGCAGTCTTTAAAATATCTTCTTCATGCACTCTCTCAACTGACAATAACCATATCGAAGATTTATCCTAGAGAATTTAACACGAACCTTATAACGGGTCGAACAAGTCATCGATCCTAGGGAGATTCTTGGTGGCAAGCTAGTCCAAACACTGAATAGTCTATGCACATTCGAAATGAACCATCCTTCTTTTGAACAACACAGGTGCCACGAAGAGTGACTTGGTCGGATAAAACGTATATCAATGACTTCTAAGGGTTACGAAATACCGAAAAGGGTAGCAAACGAATACCGAATTAAAGGCTAGAATACATATAAGGGATTTCACATATGCAAATAGATGTGGATCCAATGACATAAGAATCCTTTAAAGAAAGGATAGAATATCTATACCGATAGGAAACGCAAACAAAAGAGTCAACAAAGCGTATCAAGACAAAAGGAACACATATCGAATAATGATACATATCAATTGATAAATATATGAAAGATATAATTCTTATACCAATAATCGACTTAACTCGACAGAACCAACTAAATACTGTTTTTATAAAAATTCATTTTGAAACAATAAAGACAGTTTTTTTTAAATCATCTTAAAATATAAAAAATCATCTTAAATATAATCTTTTTTTAAATTCGTTTTAAAACATGGTTTTCATAAAAAAAATCAAGAGATATTTATAAAAAAAATGTATCGCATTTTACCAATATAAATCATTTTAAACATACTTTTCATAAAATAAAATTTATCAAAAACAAACTTATAAAAATGTAAAGATTACCTTAAACATAGTTTTGACACTCAACCAATATCACATTGTTTTCATAAAAATCATTGTAAACGCAGTTTTCATAAAGAGACAGTCATATAAAAGCGCTTATCACAACGTATTCATAAAATCATTTCAAGAATAGTTTTCCCCAAACACCATCAAGATATACTTCAAAAGGATTTCCATAACTTGACATCAATATAAAATATATTACTCAAACCAAGGGCATCGTAATACCAAAAGGGATTGTAAAATACCGTAAAGACTCTAACACAATCTTATTGTTTGAAAGCGAAAGGGAGTATAAAGAACCATATAGTCAGAATAACAGTGAAACGAACATGCACAAGAGAAATCTATACGAAGACATTACGAACCAAAAGAAGAACGTAATGACTCATCCGTACTCACGATCGAAAGAACAACCATCACACTACCAGCTTACAAACAAACACTGATCAATGCAATCATGTCTACAAGTCCACGTGTGTGATGCCTTTAATAATAATTTGTCACCATAATATAAATGCATCCTTTCACACGTATACATACTTTCCAAGACTACCCTCGTCAATGATAACGCACATAAAGCAAAACTCAGAATGTTACAGCAGGTTGTAACAATGCACACAAACACACAATATGCAAAATATACAATGCAAGAAATTAAACACACAAACAAACACACAATTAGGCAATTTAAACTAAACTAAAACACTAATAAATAAGAATTAAACAGCTTTACTCCCCGGCAACGACGCCAAAAACCTGATGTGTCGTCGTGTAGGTGTTATTTTTCTTATCAAGTTTTACTATTTACTTTATGTCGACTATACCTAAAAAAAACACTCTAACGGGCAGTGTACCCTGTTAAAATGTAGCTTCATTGGTAAGTAGGGTGTTGATCACTAAGAGCGAGAGCGTTAATATCTAATTTATCTGTATTTTAGTTATCTAATTTATGCAAAACCTAAGCTAATGATAAAGGGGTGGTTCAGCCTAAGAGGCTGGCACGAGTTTTGATTATCTAAACTAAGGTTTTGATGACAAGTTAAATAATAAACACACACAAGAAGATTAACAAACGATAAAGAAGCGGTCAAATACTAATATAAAGAAAACATATCAATCATGAATAATCTGATAAAACGCAGGTTTGTTTATTAGTGCAATGGTATCTTATCTCGAAGCGGCATATCATTCTTAAGACTTAGGCGATGCTTCATCCTAAGACCTAGACACGAACAATCATGTCATAATTAACGTGCCCGTATAAAGCATCCTTTTTGTTGATTATAATTTGCCTTAGGTGATTAATAATGGGATCTTATTAAACCCTAGCCTATCGGGACTTTACCCACTTACTTCTAGATATGGAGAGCTATCCCGGACTCTTAGCCTACGACCACACAACACCAAATGTCACACCCCACCAAGGCGTATTTCCGAGGCGTAACATCATGGATATCATCACCACATAATGGTGTCAACAATAGGGAATCACTGCATGCATAACTAAATATAAACGACATGATGTGTCATGACAATACCGAAAATAAAGGAACGACATCTTGTATTAATGAAAAGGGGTCTCATCAATACAAAGACAATGTCTTGCAAACCTATTAAAAACAAATAACATTCAAGAATTCATGCAAACAATTATGAAACGAAATCAAATAAGAACTTCTAATGCCAGCCTAATGGTTTCTCTAGCCACTTTTATTAACTTCAACACTTTCATAATGCTCACCTGAAAATGATGCTTAAAACGTCAACACAATGGTTGGTGAGAGTCATAGGTTTACGACACCAA
>BQNB010066130.1:0-34677 GCA_026074375.1 Tanacetum coccineum
TAAAGTCTACTACATCACCGGCAAACTCATATTTTATGGAATTTAGATAAACATTTGGAAATGGATAGGTTAAATCCTCATAAAATCTAATAAGGGTTGTTGTGTGTGGGTTATGTAACATGTAATTTTACAAAAGTATGCTTGAAAAATTTTAAATTTGTGCATAATTTAAGCATTTTAGTGTGAAAATTAGGACAAGTATACATTCTAATTCCCATCCCCCCACTTGAATTATACAATGTCCTTATTGTATAGATAAAACATTAAATACAAGAATTAAAAAGAATTAGAATGAGAAACTCCCCTGATATTTGCTCAGTAAATTGTCCACGTAGATTTATTGAGCAAGAATTCGTGTTGAACAGCCGCCTTGAGGTTTCAAGACTCCAACACTTCAAGATCTCCAGATTTGTAAATTCTCCACCAATATTCATCGATATTTCTTTCACGAGGTCCTATGTAAAATATTAGAAAGATATGCATTCTTATCTTGGTACCTATGGTTAATTTAAACTAAACTAAACAAACTAAATACGAGTCAGACTGATGAATACGCCGTATCATGTGAATGAATATGCCGTATTGCCAGAACTGACAATAATGTTTTTAAAGTGCATAAAAATAAAGACTCATAACGTCTAGACAATCAATACGCCGTATGGTATAGAGCGGATACACCGTGTTGATGTCTAGGAAGACAGACTTAATAGAAATAAATAACATTCTGGGTTGTCTCCCGGGAAGCACTTTTGTTTACAGCGAAATCTTTTTTGTTAGACTTTTCTTCAGCTTCTCTTTACTCAGCTCTAGTTACCATCCATCCTTCGTCCATCATGCGAATGATTTCTTGATATGCTTGGCATGTATCTTTGCTTGTTCTTGCCAAATCATCGTATTCATCTTCTTTAACAATAACATACTCTTCATCTTGTTCGAATGAATACTTGATCATCTTGAATCCTCTCATATTGCACACTGGCAGTTCATTAGTTTCACATAACTCTTGTCTTTCATCATGATTTCTATTCTTATATTCTATTTCATCGTGATCGTAGTAGGTATTCTCATGGCTTTCCTATCTTTTCCAACCATCATTGCATGATTCATTATCACTGATTAAGCCTTCCATGATAGCTTTATTTCTTAAAGCTTGTTCTTTTAGCTCGCTATCCTTCAATGCTTCATACCATTTGTAATCTTGGTAATGGAGCGAATTTCCAACAATGTAAGCTCCAGGTAAGTTTCCTCTATTACAGTATCTAATATTCTTCCAACTACATGTTGGCCATTTCGAACATCCAGTTTTATAATTGAAGGGATTACAATAATGCTTAACTGGTGTGGGTTCAGTCCAAACTCCAGCGTTAGTCCATGGTTTCTCATCAACCCATGGTATATCTTTGTTCCATTCATAGATCCAATCATCGTTATATTCTTCATAAGTCTTGAATCCCTCAATGTCTTTAGTAAGTAAGTCTAGATCGATTTGCGAAAGATAGTTAAATTCTTTAAAGATTTTGCACATAGGCGTCTCAAAATCAAATATACTAGTGTCGATCCTAAAGATTTTAGCAACTTCATCTTCATTATCAGAAGATTCTTCATTAGTGAGCTCAACTTCATCATCTCCCCTAATCCAATAAATCCATAACGCTTTCTTTCTATAATCATCCATCGTCTTGTAGTTAAAATTTTTTGACCCCAAGCATTCAGTAAATGCAGCATCAGATGGATCATATCCTATATCATCATCACCTTCATGTGACACTCGTTGCATTGAATCATCATCCTTATTTGAGTTACATAGGATATAGCAACCTCAACTTCATATGTGAATAAATCATCATCCATTCCGCACATCCGGTTGAATTCTAAGTTAAAAACTTCAAGTGATTTGTCGCAAGTGAGGGAAACAACTTTGACCATAAGACTCTCAAGTTTCTCAAACTCTCCTTTGATTACCTATGTCATTCTTAACTGAAAAATAAACAAAAAATTATCAGTAGAACCAGCGGGAAAAAGGTGATAAAAATTGAGCTTTAAGTTCGAGAGTGGAAAAGAACTTTATCAGATGATCGATACGCCTTATTCAATAGAAGTGAATACGCCGTATTAATCAGTTGAATGAATACGCTGTATTGGACAAAAAGTTGGATACACCGTATCCAATAGAAGTGGATACGCCATATCGAGTTATCGACCAGAACAGTGTATTAGGAAAAAAAGTTAAATTAAACACACAAATATACAAGCGAATAAATAAAGTAACAAATATACAAAGTATATAGAATATACAAGAATATACACTTATCTAATTTACACTACTCCTAAGGGTTCGATCTAATGCTAAAAACCAAAATATAAAATAAAAATCAAGATTAATTTTCACTCCCCGGTAACGGCGCCAAAAACTTAATGTGTCGTTGTGTGGTGTATATATTTATGATTCAAGTTTTAAATTTATATTTTGTCGACTTAACCAAAAACAACACTTTAACGGGCAGTGTACCCGTTCGATGGTAGATTAGTGGTAAGTAGGGTGTCGAACACTTGAAGCGAGGTTAAATCTCTTAATTTATTAATATTTTTGTTATCTAATCTAAGTTAATTCTAATTCTAAGTCAAACCTATGCTAATCCTATGTTAGTCCTAATTCTAATCCTAACAGTTAAAAGGGGAGTTTCAGCTTGAGAGACTGGCATGGGTTTGCTGGTGACTACAATCAATTCAAAACACTTTAACCCACGCAAGCAAATTAGCAGAAGATAAAAGAGCGGTCAAGCCTTATAATAGAAAATTGTACTAACCATTATTAATCCGATTAGAAGTTGGTTTGTTTATTCAGTGTAATGATTACTTATCTCGAAGAGGCATATCATTCTTAGACTTAGGCGAGACTTCTTTCTAAGACCTAGACACATTAATTGTGTCATAATTAAAGTATCCACATAAAGCATCCTTATTTGCTGATTATAATCTATCTTAAGGATTAAAGCAAGGGTGATCTTGTTAAACCCTAGCTCATAGAGACTTTACCCACTTACTGCTTAACGATGATTTATACACTAGTAGTCCACTAACTCAATCTTTACCAATTAATTAGAACGTACTCGTTGATCCCAAGGGTCACCAACCGGTCCAACTAAGCTCACAATCTAAAGGAAAATACAGGTTGTTAATTGTGATCCTATTGGTCTAGATGTATTACTCACTATATGGAGAGTTATCCTGGCATCAAGATTACTTGGTCCGTATTACTAGATCCAATTGAATGATAGGTTGCATAATAAATCACATAAACAAGTATAAATTGATAAACATAAACAAGCATACGATGATAAATTAAGCAATCAAGATATAAACAAAACCAAACATTCAGATCTTCATAATAATGACTAATACCCGATGGTATTAGCCTTCAAACATCATAATCAATACAAGAGTAATGGCTTAGCTAAGGTAAACTAACCGAGTTAATGAATGATACCAAAAACTAAACAATTACAAAAGTATAGGAAATTACACATTGTCTCCTATGGATTGGAATGCGTTACGAGACCTCTTCTGCTCTTTTTCTCCTCTAAAAATTGAATTTTGTGGTTTAGGTATCGAGAATATGATTTAGCACACTTAAAACTCATTTTGAGTTTTGTATTTATAGGGTCGGGAGTCGGTGTCGATACAGCGTATCCAAGGTTTTGGATACGGCGTATTGGGTGTTTCTTAGAGTAGGGACCACATTTGCTATATTCCAGAATATTCACATACTATATCTCCAATACGGCGTATTGGTCTTCTCTAGATACGGCGTATTGATCATATGTCCTTAGTGTTCTTTGGTGAGTGTAGGCACGGATACATCGTATCTTCCTTGATGGATATGGCGTATTGGTTGTTAGAATAGTAATCTTCAAAATATCTTCGTTTAAGCTCCAGAATGCGCGTCTTTTGCTAATATTCCCTAAGTACTCCATAATTACTACAATTCTGAAATACAAACGATTAAGTAACAATTCTTTGAAATAATTATATAAAATGGGTTAATTACATGGGATAAATGGTGCTATAAAATAGACGTTATTTGATGTCATCAGTCTCAAATGATTCATCAAACCTCATATGTTCCACAAATTGCTTATCACTCACCTCCAGCTCCTACACAACCTATGACTGAGTTACCTCTAGTGGGCTCAGGTCTTGCTGTTCCTGTATTCTCTTCAGGAGATGATCTAATTGCTTGTCTCAATAAGGCGATGGCTTTTCTAACAGCTATAGCTTCTTCAAGGTTCCCTTCAACCAACAATTAACATAGAATTTCCACTAATCCGAGAAATGAAGCCACTATTCAAGACGGCAGGGTCACAGTGCAACAAGTTCAAGGGAGACAAGGGCAAAGTTATTTTGGTACTGGTTATAAGGGTAATGCTACTATCTCGGGGAAACAATGCAAATGGACAGGCAACAGTTGTTAAATGCGACAACTATCAAGGTGAAGGACATATGGGTAAGCAATGCACTTAGCCTAAGTGATCAAGGAATGCTGCAAGGTTTAAGGATAAGGCAATGTTGGCTGAAGCTCAGGAAGCTAGACAAATTTTGGATGAAGAGCAACTCGCATTTCTTGCAAATCTAGGGATTCTAGATGATCAAGCTATTCAGACAATCATTCCAAACAATGATGCTTTCCAGACTGGGGATCTTGATGCTTATGATTACGACTATGATGATGTCTCGAATGCAAAAGCGGTTCTCATGGCCAATATTTCCAACTATGGTTCTGACGTTATCTCAGAGGTACCTCATTCTGAAACCTATCTAAATGATATGGAAAATCAAAGTGTGCATGTAATGCAGGATTTTGAACAAACACCAGTTGTTGATTTTACAGATAATGAGATTACAGGTGATAGTAATATCATTCCATACTCTCAGTATTTGTAAGAAACACAACAGGCAGCTGTTCAAGATATTAATTTGCAAGCACAACAGGATTCAATGATTTTATCTGTGATTGAACAAATGTCAGAACAAATGATTAATCATGTAAATAATTGGGAAAGGCTAATAAGGAACAGAATAATGAATCCGTAACCGCTGAGCTTGAGAGATATAAAGAACGAGTCAAAACTTTTAAACAATGTCTTAATATCAATTTAAGCAGTCGTGAAAAAATGATTGATTCTCAAATGGATGATATGATTAAAGAGAAGCTTGCACTGAAGGAACAAGTTGACTCACTTGAGCAAAATCTTTCTAAACAAATCAAAGAAAAGAAATATTTATTGCAAACATCCACTATTTTCAAAAATGAATCCAAAGAAAAGGAAAATAAATATATGGAAAATGAAATTAATTTAGAAAAGAAGATAAAGGAACTTGATAATATTATTTATAAAGTGGGTCAATCTGCTCAAATATTGCACATGTTAACAAAGCCACAAGTTGTTGGGATTAAAAGACTTCATGATGATCTTGGAGTTAATACTACTAAGGTTAGAGTTACTACTGCTAAGCATAACTTAGTGTTGTTAGTGATATTAGTGAAAAATATGCTAAGTAGTTAGTACTGCCAGTTACCACTGCTAGTATATATTACTACTACTCATGGAAGTTAAGACTGCTCAGAGACTTAGAAGAAATACTACTAAGTAGTTAATACTGCTAGTATAAAAGTTACTACAGTTAGTGTAACTTAGTACTGCTAGTATATGTTAGTACTGCTTGAGTAAAGTTACAACTGTTAGCATAAAGTTAGTACTGCTAGTGTAACTTAGTACTGCTGTTAAAGAATGAAGAAAATTTTCTAAGTAGTTACTATTGCTTGTACACAATTAGTGCTGCTCGTATAAAATTTAATGCTGCTGGTTACAACTGATGAAAGATTACAACTGCTAGAAGAGTTTCTACTGTATGAAGGATAAAGACAAGAGATAGGATAAAGATGAAGATTGTTTATCAAGATTACTTTCGGGATAAGTTTGAAATATTTTTATAAAAGATACGTATAAGTTATATGTTTAGAAGATCATGATAACTTAGGAAAATATTGTAAGCCAGTTAAGACTCCTTGGTGTATAAAAGGAGGTCCTAAGGCATAGAGTTAGATATCTAGAAATCATTTTGTTTTTGATATCATTATAGCTTCAAGGTTTTGTAACCCTAACACTATTAAGAGTGTTCATTTTATATTGAGGTTGAAAGTTTGGTAAACTGTTTTGTTATTGTTCTTGTTCATTACCGTTTCATTATAATTCTTCTTAGTATCATTGACTAGATTCCGCATAGTCTTTGATATTCATAATTAAAGTTTCTGTCATAGTTATTTTGGATTTATTCAATACAATTTAAGCTTATACAAGCTAAGCAAGATCTATTATATTGGGATCAACAAGTGGTATCAAAGCTTGTGAGAAGCTTTGAATAAGAAGAAAATGTTAATCCCTTCATGACAAATCTTACTTAGCTTGTTAAAGCTTAGTTATATTGGATAGATCCAAGATAACTATAGTAGAAACTAAGATTGAGAATATCACAAACTATGCGGAATCTAGTTTGCAATACTAAGAAGAACAATGAAACAGTAAAAAAAACAAGATCTTTACTAAACTTTCAATATATTGAATACTATTTTGAGTTACAAAATAGCTATGAATACTAACTATGATTGCTATGCAAACTATGAATACTAATATGAAAACTGATATGTAGATTTATGCCGTAGGGTTCCTTTTATAAACTAAGGAAACCCTAATGGGCTTACAAAACGTGTCAAGTGATTATGATCTTTTCTATAAGTAAACATAATCTCTTAACCAAATAAGTTTATACATATCTTCTTTACAAATAATTGATACTCATCTTCATAAGTATTATTGTTCTTCAATTAACCTTTATCTCTTCTTTGATATGTCTTTTGATCTCATCTCTGACAACATTAATCCTTCCAGCAGTTGTAATTACTCAGCAGTTGTAACTGAGCATAAGAAGCATTAACTATTTAGAAGTTTACTTTAGCAGTACTAACATACACTAGCAATACTAACTTTTATACTAGTAGTAGTAACTACTTAGTATATTTTTAGTCTTCATCTCTAAGTAGTCTTAACTTCTACTGGCAGAAGTAACTTTATACTAACAGTACTAAATTATACTAACAGTAGTAACTAGCAGTAGTAACTTTATACTACCAGTACTAACTACTTAGCATAATTTTCATTAGTATTACCAACAGTACAAAGTTATGCTTGACATCACTAATATATACCTGAGCAGTAGTAACTCTAAGAATCATCTTGAAGTCTTTTAAACCCAACAATGCTCCCCTAAACTTGATGTTCATCTTTTGAATCTTCAAGTTTTATTAAAAGTATTCACCATCGCCAGGAGGATGCATTCAAACCCTTCATTGACCCTTTTCCTGCTTTGTCATGAGCTTGAGTAGTTAATAACACATCTCATTTTAACGATCAACTTGAAGCTTCTTGTTTAGCATGTTTGAGATTGTTATTGGTGTAATGGGATATCTTTTCTCAACCAACATAAAGATATGTAGATTTCTAAACCTTACAACGTCCACTTCACAGTTATCAAACAGCTTCCAAATAGTCACTTTGTACCTTTGTTGATTTCTTCATACTTTACTTTTTATGTCAGGTTTAAACATTACTTTCAAATCACCCCATAACACTCTTTGATAATCCTCCTCTGGCCTTGTATTCTCATGTTTAGCTTTAACCAACTTCCAAAGGGTCTCCAAATCTTCTCTATCAATACCCTGAAGCATCTTTATCATTAATGAATACCTTTTTGAGCTTCCACCAGCCCTTATCAATTTAAAGTATCCCATCCTTCCATCTTTATCAATCTTGTATTCAAAAATCACTAGAGGCTTAGTAGATAGAGGTATATCATCAATTGCTACCTCATCATCTTTAATTATCTCAAAATGACTTTTCATCTTTGCCTCCTCTTGATCATCTTTTTCAACTTCTACATGCTCTATCTTCTGCTTCTTTGACATATCAGATTCAAGTTCATCCCCTACTCTTTTAGAGCTTTCCTTTGTTCTTGTCATACTGCCTTTCAATACTTCTGAATTCATGTCCATAAAATTATTTACTCTTTTCATTTCCTTATCAAACAACTTTTGGATTTCATCATAGCTTTTGCTCTTCAACTGACTATGTTTGTATCCAGCCATATTCTTCAAATAGGTGGGCATTTGATTTCTCTTTTGAGCTTTGGTAGGTGGCTTTCTTCTTATCTCTTCAGCTCTAATCTTTGAAAAGTATTTCTTTCTTTTGTTCATGAGCTCTACAAACAATCTTGATATTTCTTCAATGGTTATTTCTCCCTGTTCTTCGGTTTGTAGCCTCTGAGCTACTTCAAAGTCTACCTCCATCATAGCTTATGTGTTATCCTATGATTCAATCAAAGCTATGTTGGCTTCTTCTTTCTTTTGCCTTGCAAGCCTCTCTTCTTTAATATGTTTAGCTTGCAACTAAGCTTCAATATTTTTAACCATTTCTTCATCAAGAGCAACTTGATCTTTCTTTTTTAATGGCACTTCAGGCTCCACTATTTTTCCTTTACCTTTGTCTTTTACTTGTGGAAGTTATGATTGTGAAGAAGAAAATGTTTTTGTAAATGTAACTGTTGTAGCAGCAGTTGTAATAAGCTTGGGTTTCGTAGTTTTGATCTCAATCAAAATTTGAGCAGGAGTCAATTCATATAGAATTTCAACACTGGCACTGGTAGTAGTAACTACTTCAGCAGCACTAACTGGAATTTACTTTGTAGTTGTAGCAACACTAACTACGGGCTCTTTAACCACCTTTTCAAACTCAATTTCCTACTCTTCCAACACACCTATATCAAACATCAAGTTGTCATCATTTATCTTTTGAGTCTCATCCACCAAAGTCACTTCTGCATCAGCATCAAGATCTTCAATTTTCCTCCCCTATTTGGATGCATCCTCCTGAGCATAAAAACTAGCATCATTAAAGGATTCAACCCTGCTAGAGGAACCAACCTTTCTTAACCTTCTTAGCCCTGATGTTTTTGACTTCCTTCTCTTTTCTAACTGCTTGATTCTCTTCTTTAAACTAGCAATGTCCTTTGCTTGAGCAGTATTGGCTTTCTCCAAATCAAGGACCTTTTCTTGTAGGTTGGTACACAAACTCATCAATTCAGCAAGTTGCATTCTATCCTTACCACTTAGAGGTGGATCATAGGAAAGGGTAGAGACATGTTCCTCAGGAGTAGTCTCTTTAGTAGTAGGCTCTGTAGGAGCACTATCCTTCCTTTGTTTCCTTCTTGATTTTTTCTTTTGAGGTTTTAAGGATGATGGTTGAGTGATAATGGGTATATAATGGGAATCAGTAAGAGTAGCTGAATCTGCACCCATGTCTTCTGTAACTTGAACCATCATTATGGAGAATAGTGGTGTAACCCTTCCAAAAAAACCCTTGCATGGTCTCTTCATGTTAGCAAACACCTTCTTGGTGTGGGAAGGTGTAACATAAACCCCTTTATGCTTGGACATTCCCTCTACTTCTTTGTCCAAGAAGACTTGCACAAATCTTGAGTACATGAGAAATTTTACCCCACCATCCAAGTTCTTCACCATATTGTCAAAAATGTACTTGGAAAGGTTGAATTTTTGGTTTGTGGCAAGACATATAATAGCAGATGCTATAGTGCTACTAAATTCATTCTAGGATGTAGTCTTAGCACTAAGGCATTGCTGTAAGGAATGGATGAGAAATTTCCATTGGGATGAGAAATAAGCTTTATATAATGTAAGCTTTTGAGTAAAATTTTCATACCCTATTCTTTCTAATTATGCAAAAATAGTAGCAATGGGTAGACAATTTGTTCCTTCAGCATCATCCAACTTAAGATCACTCCTTATACTTGTCTTAGAGATGATTTCCTTCTTCTTGTCTACTAGAGCTTGTATCTGTCGTTCCTCATTAACTGTTTTGACCTTAGCAGATGTCCAAAACTGTTCAATACAGGTAATATAAATGGTTGGATTGACCGTTAACGCATATTGGACAGAACTTGCATTTAGAAAATCAATAATTTCCTCAAACCCATTACTTTCTTTCGGTTTCTCCAAAAACGCAACTAAATTATGAGTTTTAGAAAACTTTGGGGTCGACATTGTGATGGGTTTTGATGATTAAAGATAAAATTGAACTTATCTATGTACCTTTACATGTAGATCGCATTAAGCAGAGTAGCTTCCATCTTCTTATCCATCTCTTCCGTTACAGCTGACATAAGGAACGGATATTCCGTCCTTTCATTAAGGACATTCTTTCTTTTCATGATTCATCATCCCCAGAACTGCTAAGCTTTCCCCAGTTTTATGTCTTATGCCATGATCCTTTTATCATGTTTTATTTCAAGACTTATTCTTTGCCCGAGCTATATATACCATGAACCATGATTTACATGACTTACCACCTATCATGTGAGGATCCAATTGACCGGGACACATGAGGCACTTGTGTCCGACTCCTTTCGCATTGAGAGTGATTTCACTCGGCGTCCTTTTCATGTTACAGATTATATTTCATGTTTGGCCATTATTATTCAGGGGCGTATGGTGGACATCCTAGTTTACATGTTTACACTTCATGTGATAGGTTGTGTGTGCCTACATCCCATCACATTGGAGCTGATCCCTCCACCCATTTATTATAAGATGTCCCACCCCTCTATTACATGTTGAGCAGCCCCTCTCTTATATGCATGGTATTTTACGACATTATTATTTAAGACATTATGATTATATGAGCTCGTGGCATTCCTATTATTATGTTTATACAATCCCTGATATCTCATGACATCTCAGACTTCACTTCCATGTATTACATGTTTATTTCCTATTCCTTCATGATGTATTCTCCAGGTTTCCTCATGACACTCATGATCCTTTCCGCTGCTTTATACTTATTATCCAGGATTCATACTTTTTACTTACATTGGTATTACATCCGTTCGTTCGACTGAGCGTTATGCTCAGCGTATTTCTTTCTCTTTCTTATACGGCAGGTATCTAGAGGGAGTTGCTTGAGAGAGTGTGTGGCTTAGGAAGTGACCATTTAGCTTCCTTTCTTTTATCGCAGACACTTGATGTGCTATACTATCTTGGACACATGTTTTAGTCCTTTAGACTTCTTTTACGTTATTCATGTTGATCTCATAATCGGGAGCCGATGTTTGATTCCGGCTTTCCACTTTGTTCTATATTATCATTTATGACTTTATGCCTTTATTATGCTTTGATATGACACCATGATTATGACGTTTCGGCCTACTCTCCGGAGCGGGTTTGGGTCGTTACAGTTCTTCTTCAAACAACCTTTGAGCTGGCTCTTCATCCATCTGAATCTGTGCCTTTCTTGGATTCTTTGGAGTAGGTTCAGGCTCCACCATCTTGCCTTTACCTTTGTCTTGGCTTTGTACTAGTGTTGCTCTCCTTGGTTCTTCTTCAACATTATGAATCATTACTGAGGTTGTCCTTGGTCTTGCACTCCTAATGGCCACAAGTGTATCAGCAATAGTTGTCATCTCATCTTTAAAAAATATCCCCAGCAGTACTTGTAGAAGGACCAGCAACACTACATTTGAAGGTCAGCATACTTAACATGTGCAAGGCCAACAACAACTAACTAGATACTAGCAGTATTAAGTAATTATCCCCAACAGTAGTAATTTGTTTAGCAGTACTACCACCTTTAACATTCTCCATTGCATCATCAAGCACATCAAAGTCACTATCATTAAACATTGGCTTTGTCTTGTCACTTTTCCTCCCCTGTTTGGATACATTCTCCTTATCTAACCTTTCTCTGAGGTACCATCTTGAAGGAAGCCTTCAACCCTATAAAAAAAAGAAGAAAAAAAAAAAACAAAAAAGGGGGGAGATAGGTTTCTTACCTTAGTGCCTTTTCCAATCTTTTGACTCTCCTTTTCAGCTTTTGGATCACCAAGTCTTGAGCAGTCTTTGAGTTTTCCAAGACAAGAACTCTGTTTGACAATTGGGTACAAAGATTTATCAATTCATTAAAGTTAGGTCTACCCTCATCACTTCCAGGTGTGTGACCTCCTAAGAGAGGTGAATCATGGGGTGTTAGTGGTACAAAATCCGTCAAATCAACTGGATGTTCCATATTGTCCTCCCCACTTCCAGATGTGTTACCTTCTTAGAGAGGTGGGTCATGGGATTTTTTAGATGCAGTCTCAAACCTAGTCTGAGCATCTGCACCCCCCAATGTGGTATCTTGTCGCCTGGGTCCACTACCTGAACCAAGTACCTGAGGAGATGTTTTATTAAGTGTTACTGTGGGTCGGGTCTTATGGATGTTACCACTTTCCTGCTTTGCCTCTAAGCTAGAAGCAGTAGTGGCAGCCCTAACCACTCTGTCATCCTCTCCTGTATAGACTTAGGGGGGCTACTAGACTGAGGAATCTCAGTGTCCCAACCTCTTTTGGCTCGCCTAGGTTTGTGAGTCTTTTGGTGTTGTATTGCAACAATAGTAACTTGAGAGGGTGGAGCAGTTAAAGATGGTGGTTGGGGTTCAGAGGGTTGTCCTGAACCCTCACCCTCAACTACTTGAGGTACCAACATAAATGCAAACAATGGAGTTATTCTCCCTAAAAAATCTTTATTTTGTCTTTTCATATTAGTGAAAACCTTTTTAGTATGTATAGATGTAACATAAATATCATTAAAAGGTTCTGCAAGAGCAATTCGATTATTCAAAAACAGTTGTAAAAACCTTGGATACATTAAAAATTTCTTAGAAGTAGAATCCAAGTTCTTTAACATACCATCAAAAATTAATTTAGAAAAGTTAAATTTTTGTCCCTTAGCAAAACAAATAACCGTTGATGCTAAATTGGTTGAAAATTCATTCCACAGTAGGAAGTTATGCCTGGCAGCATTAACTTATGCCTAACAGCAGTAAGTGTATGCCTAGCAGCATAAACTAATACGGGCAGCGGTAAATTAAGCCTAACAGCATTAACTTAAGCTTAGCAGCATTAAGTTTAAGCTGAGCAGGATTAACTTTAAGATACCAGTATTAACCCTAATTTCTTTCCAAAAAGTATTTCCATCATCAATTTTGATTTTCACAAGCTTTCTTTCTGTATTTAATCTCACTCTATCTCTCATTTATTTTCCTCACCAATTTACTCTATCTGTTTTTATTATCAAGAATCCTTTCAGACAATTTTGTACAAAGTTCCATCAATTCTTTTAGTTTCATGATGTCCTCTCCACTTCTAAGTGTGTTAACTCTTGAGAGAGGTAGATCATTGGAATGTTTAGATGCAGCCTCAAACCTAATTTGAGCTTCTGTACCCCCAATATGATATCTTGGCACCTGGGACCACTACCTGAATCAGTTCCCTAAAGAAAAGACTCATTAAGTGTTGCCATATATTAGGTCCTATTTATGTTACCACTGTCCTGCTCTGCTTCTAAGCTAGAAGCATTAGTGGTAGCCTTTTCCATTCTGTCTTCTCACTCATTATAGACAGTCTCATCTGCATCAAGGTGAATAGGTCCACTAGACTGAGATATCTTAGTGGTCCTTTTGGCTTTCCTATGCTTTTGAGTCTTTTTTTGTTTAAGATTATGATAGAACAGTGATTGGTTCAAGATAGTGATATAGTTGTGGATTTGTGTTGGGGTTCAGTGGGATTTCCTGACCCTTCACCCACTTCTGCTTAATGATACATTCCTTTTCATCCAATCTTAATTAACCTCCCCTTAAACAATACTTCAGAGATTAAGTAATCTAATGCTAGTAATCAGAAAGTTAAACCTGCTAACATCAAAATCCTTTGTGAGAAGATCTGCAACATTGTGGTCTGTGTGAATCTTGATCACTTGAATCAACTTCTTCTCATAAGAATCTCTGATGAAATGGTGCCTTATTTCAATGTGCTTCGTTTTAGAATGAAACACTGGATTCTTCACAATACAAATGGTGCTTTCATTATCAATGTAAATCTTGGTGTTCATGAAGTAAAACCCATAATCACGCATTTGATTTTGGATCCATAACACCTGCCCATAGCAACTAGCAACATCAACATACTATGCTTCAGTAGTAGAGTTTGCAACTATAGTCTGCTTTTTATATTGCCATGAAAACAACCTTTTGCCAAGAAATTGACAACCTCCTATTGTGGATTTCCTGTCAAGGCTAGCTCCAGCATAATCACTATCAGAGAAAGCTTCCAAGTCAAATGGTGAATCCATCAGATACCAAAGGCCCAGTTTAGGTAGACCTTTCAAGTATCTAAATATCCTCTTCACAGCATTAAGATGTGAGACTTTAGGAGTAACTTGAAACCTTGCACAAGCATAAACAGAAAACATTATGTCAGGTCTAGAAGCTTTCAAATATATCAATGATCCAATCATTAATCTGTATAAGTGTACATCCACATCCTCAGCTTCTTTATCCTTGAGCAATGCTTTGTTAGTCTCAATTGGAGTGCTTACTATCTTTACAGTGATAAAATCAAACTTCTTTAATATATCAGCCACATACTTGTCTTGGCTGATGAAGAATCCATCATCTTTCTGCATGACTTGCAACCCTAAGAAGAAAGTGAGCTCCCCCATAGAACTCATCTGGAACTTCTTGTGCATCATCTGCTCAAACTCAACACATAAAGAATTCTTTGTAGATCCAAAGATGATGTCATCAACATACACCTGCACTAATAGGATATCACCTTTGTCCTTCTTGATAAACAAAGTCTTATTAATGATCCCTCTAATAAATCCATTTTCTAATAAGTAGGTAGACAAGGTCTCATACCAGGCTCTAGGAGCTTGATGTAGACCATATAAAGCTTTTTCTACCTTATAAACTTTATCAGGGAACTGTGGATCTTCAAAACCAGGAGGTTGGCACACATACACCTCCTCTTCAATAGTACCATATAAAAAGGCACTCTTTACATCCATCTGGTACACAATAAACCCCATAAATGATGCATAGGCCAAAAATAACCTGATTGCTTCTATCCTAGCAACAGGAGCAAAAACCTCATCATAATTAATTCCTTCTTCTTGGGTGTAACCTTGTGCAACCAGTCTTGCCTTATTTCTAACTACTATCCCTCTCTTATCTTTCTTGTTTCTATAGACCCATTTTGTTCCAATGGCATGCTTGCCTTTGGGTAAATCAACCAATCTCTAAACCTTCTGCAATCTAAACTGTAGCAACTCATCTTGCATTGCCTCTATCCAGCTTGGATCTATCAAAGCTTGAATCACCTTCTTGGGTTCTATTTGTGAGAGAAAACAGGCAAATAAGCAGTTTTGATAATCTTTGTGATTTGTTCTCCTTTGCCTTTTAATGTAACTGACCATAGCATGTTATTCTGTAATCTTGGTCATCCTCCTTGTTTGAGTAGCTGAATTTATGTCTCCAATGATCTAGTCTTTAGGATGATCCTTGTGAATTTTGGTTGTGGGAATAGGTCTGACATTCATGGTGATTTCCAAGTTGTTATGGTCAGCATTTGCACCCACATCTTCATTATCATATGCATCACTTAAGATACCAGTATCCTCCAAATCATGTATGAGATGATTAGTAGGAAGATCATCAGCATTAGTAAAATTTTGCCTAGCAGTACTAACAGATAGACTAACAATACTATCTCTGCTAGTGCTGTTAGCATAACCTTCCTTCTATTGAACAAGCAAATTATCCAATTCACTCTAAAATCTTGCACATTCTGGTCATTTTCTTTATTTGAAGATCCTCCCTCTTTCTCTTGACCATTTCTTTCACCCTCATGTGCTGGTTCTTCATTAGTCTTTTTACCAGCATCATCATCAACTGCATCCTTTGAGCTCTGTGGACTATCATAAAGTAATGGTAGTAGAATGTATTGTTAAGTAGGTACTGCATCAACATTATCCTTGATACCTGCATTCTTATTAGTTTGATTCCCTACAGTAAATGGCTTATAATTCATAGAGTTTGTTAGTAAATCAATATCAAAGAGCTAATCTAGTCCATTCCCTACAACATTGGGTTTGTTTTCAAGAAAGTTTATGTGCAGATTCTCTTCTACTTTCCTAGTTCTAGTGTTAAATACCCTAAAAGCCTTGCTATTTATAGAGTATCCAACAAAGAACCCCTCATCAGCCTTCTCATTAAATTTGCCTAGAGGATCTAAGGTATTAAGAATAGTCACAAAACACCCAAAAGGTCTCATAAAACTTATACTAGGTGGTCTACCATGTAATAGTTCATAAGGTGTCTTGTTGTGAGGCTTGGTCACTAGAACCCTATTTTGAACATAACAAGCAGTACTAATTGCTTCAGCCCAAAATGTAGTAGGTAACAATGAATCTGCTAGCATAGTCCTAGCTACCTCTATTAGTGTCCTATTCTTTCTTTCAACAACTCCATTTTGTTATGGAGTTCTGGGAACACTAATTTCCCTCTTAATCCCTTTCATCCTACAGAACTGATTCATGTCATTATTCTTAAACTCAGTTCAATTGTCACATCTAATGATTTTAACCTTGCGATTTATTTGGTTTTCTATACTAGTAATAAAAGTTTTAAGGATCCCACTAGTCTCATCCTTAGTGGCCAAAAATAAAATCCAACTAAACCTACTATAGTCATCAGTGACAACAAGGCAATATGTCTTGTGATTGATACTCCTTACAGATGTTGGCCCAAATAAGTCCATATGCAACATTTGTAAGGGTTGGCTGATAGAGCTCACAAGCTTGGTCTTACAAGAAGCTTTGTGTTGCTTTCCCTTCTGACAAGCAACACAAGTATGGTCATTTTCAAAGAGCTTTGAAGGAAAACCTCTAACAAGGTTTCCCCTTACAAGTTTGTTCATAGTTTTAAAGTTTATATGACCAAGCCTCCTATGCCATTAAATGAGAATTCTCTATTGTAGCCTTTGCAAATAAACAAGTCAAACCTCCTGAAGGAACAACATTCTTTAGATCAAAACTGTACATGTTGTTCTGTCTGGGAACTTTAAGCAAGACTTGACTTTCATCAAGTAGCTTAAAGTCAGGAGATAGAACAAGACATTCAGTCTCAGTGAAAAGAACATTGTTTTTCTTGTCACACATTTGTAAGACAGAGAAAAGATTAAACTTAAGTTCCTTTACAAAGTATACATCTTCAAAGTCTAATTTCTCAGTCCTAATTTTACCTTTTCTAGTAATTTTACCTCCTTTAGGACTTCCTGCAAATGCAACAAATCCACCATCAACCTCTTGATAATCTAAGGATCGGACTGTTTCTTGTCATAGCATGGTGCATCCACAGTCAAAAATCCCTTGATCATGTAAAGTATATTATGGATTACCCTACACTCAAAATAAGAGAATTAGTTTCTCTTGGGGACCCAAGCCATTACTGACTTGAGTCTGCCTTGTAGATCAACATAGTCAAATCTTTTAAGCATGTATGATCCACTGTCTTTGGAGGTATGGTCAATAACATTTCCTGTTGGTCTCTAAATCCAGCATGCTAAGGACTTAACAACATTTTCCCCATTTCCCACAGCAGCATTAACTACTGCTTTTGACCCAGCAGTAGTTACATTGTTAACTCTAGCAGTTTTAACTTTTTCATTAAGATTATTATAATTTTAACCTTATGATTTATTTGGTTTTCAATGCCAGTTATAAATGTTTTAAGGATCCCACTAGTCTCATCCTTAGTTGCCAAAAATAAAACCCAACTAAACCTACTAAAGTCATCAGTGACAACAAGGCAATATGTCTTGTGATTGATAATCCTTATAGATGTTGGCCCAAATAAGTCCATATGCAACATTTGTAAGGGTTGGCTGATAGAGCTCACAAGCTTGGTCTTACAAGAGGCTTTGTGTTGCTTTCCCTTCTAACAAGCAACACAAGTATGGTCATTTTCAAAAAGCTTTAAAGGCAAACCTCTTACAAGGTTTCCCCTCATAAGTTTGTTCATAGTTTTAAAGTTTATATCACCAAGCCTTCTATGCTATAAATTAGACTCATCTATTATACCCTTTGCAAATAAACAAGTTAAACCTCCTGAAGGAACAACATTATTTAGATCAAAGCTCTACATGTTGTCATGTCTGGGAATTTAAGCAAGACTTGACTTCCATCAAGTAGCTTAAAGTCAGGAGATAGAACAAGACATTCAGTCTTAGTGAAAAGAACATTGTTTTTCTTGTCACACATTTATGAGACAGAGAAAAGGTTAAACTTAAGTTCCTTTACAAAGTATACATCTTCAAAGTCTAATTTACCAGTCCTAATTTTACCTTTTCTAGTAATTTTACCTCCTTTAGGACTTCCTTCAAATGCAACAAATCCACCATTAATTTCTTGATAATCTGTAAGGAAGGACTTATTTCTAGTCATATTCCTAGAGCATCCACTATCAAAAATCCCTTGATCTTGTAAAGTATATTGTGGATTACCCTGCACTTAAAATAAGAGAATTAGTTTCTCTTGGGGACCCAAGCCATTACTGACTTGAGTCTGCCTTGTAGATCAACATAGTCAAATCTTTTAAGCATGTATGATCCACTGTCTTTAGAGTTATGGTCAATAACATTTTATGTTGGTCTCTAAATCTAGCATGCTGAGGACTTAACAATATTTTCCCCATTTCTCTCAGCAGCACTAACTACTGCTTTTGGCCCAGCAATAGTTACATTGTTAACCCTAGCAGTATTAACTTTTTCATTAAAATTATTGGTTTTAGCTGCTGATTTTTGGTTAAACGTCCTTCTTACTGGTGAATGTGCTTTAAAATAATAATATGTTATGGGTAATGCATCATTCACTTTTGGTTTAGGGGCAACAATATTAACAGGCCTGGCAGTACTAATTGATGTTGCTGCTCTTGGAGAGCTTTGCTTAGCAGCATTAATTGGCACTTATCCTGACTTTGTTACAACTGCTGTTGGAACAAAATTCCTTTTAGGATGTGGGTGAGTCAATTTATTTTGGTGATTTACCCTCTAAGCATTATTCCATACTGGTCTAATTTCCCTTTGACCAGTAACCCTTCCTTTATTATTCAACACTGGTTTTTCTACCATTTTATTGTCATGAAAATCACAGTCTTTGATTAAATGGTTGAAACTCCCACATACAAAACAAGCTTTCTTTATAAACTCAAAACCATTTCCTAGTTTCTGAGTCATCATCCCATTCCAGTTTCTTCTATTATCCCTAGGACTTTGACTTTTCCTAGGATACTCTACTTGCCTATACGTGTTTTCCTTATTAACAGATTTCACATTCTCACCAGATTTGACAAAATTGATTTTTGTAAACTTTGGTTTGGTCTAATCAGATTTAGGTCTAAACACACTATCATTAGCACTATCAGTGTCCCATTCTTCAATGATAGGAGCACTAGGCCTAACAGTTTTAGGCTTTTCTACAATATCCTTACTAGTCTTAGATATACTAGTTTCAGTTTCACTCACTTTAGTCTTATAGACAGAATCATCTAACCCAGCAAAGGATAAGTCAGGTCTTGAGGGCATGTAGTTCCCAGTGTAGGGAGGGGGAACTGCATGAAACCCTTCACCTGTTTTGAATCTATCATTTACTGGACTATCATCCACATCACTTTCTCTACTGTTAAACACACTATGAACCACTTCACTCTCATTTATATGAATATTATTCAATTCACTCTCATTCATTTGACTATCATAACCAAGACCAGTTTTGTCTTTAGCACTTATTTGACTATTAATCAGTTTAGTTAGATTCTTTGATGATTCTTCAAATTTTTCTAGTTTAAGTTTCAAATCATCTTTCTCTTTTAAAGCTTCTTCTAACTGATTTTTAAGGTCTTTGATAGAAATATCTTTCACTTGGACGTCATACTTTAAAAATGCAATATTTTCTTCATAAACAGCTTCATTCTTTTCATGAACAACTATCATAGCTTCTAATGATTCTAATCCTATTTGATAACCTATTATTTCTAGATTAGATTTATTAAGAGCTTCACGCTGTTGATCATACAGTTTTTGAAGAGCTTCATATGATTTTAAACAATCTTTAGACCAAGTATGTACCTCAAAGTTTGAACTTGATAAACCTTGAGATGTATAAGCCATTAGAGCAAAGTTTGTGATGCCTTCTTCAGCCTAAAAGCTCCAATCATAACCACCTATCTCATCTTGAACAACCAAGGCATTAGTAGTAGATGTGTCCACTAGAGCATTACTTCTTGGATCATCTCTATTTCTATTTCCATGATTCCTTGGTGCCCTGCATTCTTTGGCAAAATGACCTCTCCTATGGCAGTTGTAACATTCAACCTTTGTCCTGTCAAATCCAACAGTCTCTTTGCCATTTAAATCCAGCTTCCTTCCTGTTTTCTTAATGAACCTATTAACTCTCATGGTAAGCATTGCTACTTTCCATTTGAGATCCATTTCTTCAAGATCATTAGCATCAATCTGTTCCAAATCTTCATTGTCCAATTGTGAGGCATTGGATTGGTTCGCAAAGAAAGAAAACATAACATCATCAGCATATGATGCAGTAGAAGTTTGATCCTTAGAACTAGTAGCAGAAACACTATGAGCAGTATTAACTGTTTCGTTAGTGCTGCTGGAGTTATCAGAGGAAACAAAGGCCACATTCTAAGAATTTAAGCTTGAACTTGTTTGACCTTTGATCTCCGATTTATACACCTTCAGATTATTATACAAATCATACATACTCAATGTGTCTAGATCAGATTTGTTTCTCATGATTAAATCAATATTGTTCCAAGCTGATGGTAGACTTCTTAACAACTTCAGATTTGCATCCTTCTAAGAGATAACTTCACCATGGATTTCAAGTTGAGAATGGTCTTATGCATCTTCTATGATTCCTTGTTGCCTCCAAACCTATTATTGATAGCTTCCTATAGGGACTTTGCATCCTTATAGGCATGAAACTTTAGTACAAAGTTACTGTTTTATTCATTGTTAATTCTTAGCAAGTATAAGTTAGTTTCCGCATAACTTCTCTGTTCATAAGTCATTGTATCTCTGTAGTTAGTTTGGATCTATCAGATTGGCCTACTACACTTAACAGGCTAAAAGATCTATTAAGTCAAGGATCTACAA
This sequence comes from Tanacetum coccineum, assembly GCA_026074375.1. Taxonomy (NCBI): domain Eukaryota; kingdom Viridiplantae; phylum Streptophyta; class Magnoliopsida; order Asterales; family Asteraceae; genus Tanacetum; species Tanacetum coccineum. The sequence continues at coordinate 21,172 of BQNB010066130.1, forward strand.
TTAGGTATCAGCAGCCTGTTAGAGAAACCTGAGTAAGAAGAACCAAACACCATTCAGTTAATAGTAACCTTTACCTTTCAGCATCTATTCAATGGCAGGATCAGATGATGAAAATCCACCATGACCACCACCACAAACACCAACACAACAAGCCCCTCACACTGTGTCAACCATTAAACTCCATATTCTGAAGAAAGGTAAATATGACATTTGGGCCATGAAAATGTAACATTACTTGAGCCATACAGACTATCCTATATGGGAAGTCATACAAAAAGGAAATGGTCCTTATAAGTGTCTCAACAGATACAAATGGAGTAATAAAAGGGTTCAGCTCCTAAAACTGCTGAAGAAAATTTTAGCCAGAGAAAGAGAAAGAAAATCAAGGACCACCTTTGCCTTATGCTTTACAGAAGACCATGTTAGCAAACAATTTTCACAAGATGACTGAAGCTAAAGAGATCTGGGATACTATCAAATCCAGATTCAGTGGCAATGATGAATCAAAGAAAATACAGAAATACATTCTAAAGCAATAGTTTGAAGGATTATCTGTATCAACTCAGATTGACAGCACAAAGGGTTATGACAGGCTTCAAGTCTTCTGAGTTCAACTTGAGATTCATGGTGCAGTGTACTCCATTGAATAGAAAATTATAATGTTCCTTATCTCTACCCTTCTTCCCGGCCCCAAGTATCCTTATCATGATGACCACGCCAGGAGTTGACAGTCCTAGTTTGATGATCTCTATAAACAACTTAAGTCTTTGAGACTGAAGTAAGGATCAACTGTGATCATCTCTAGGTACATAGAATGTCCCCTTTGTTTTCTTCTGAAAGCACTAGCATTACTAATATGTTTAGTACTGCTTATGGTGGTTCTACTTCTTCTAGCTACAACTCACAAAAGGAAGGCTCTTCATCATACACTGATGAACTTATGTACTCTTTCTTTGCTAATCAATCCAGTGGTCCACAATTGGATCATGAAGATCTAGAGCAGCTTGATGAGTTTGATTTAGAAGAGATGGACTTGAAATGGCAAGTAGCCATGATTTCTATGAGACTGAAGAAGTTTTACAAGAAGACAGGGAGAAGGTTGCAGTTTCATGCCAAGGAACCAGTTGGCTTTGACAAGACCAAGGTTGAGTGCTTCAATTGCCATAACACAGGGCACTTTGCTAGAGAGTGCAGATCAAAAGTAAATCAAGAAAGCAGAAGAAGAGATGCAGGGAACACTGGATATAGAGCAAAAGACAATGGGAGGAGACATGGAAAACAGGAGGAACATAAAGCTTTGGTAACTCTTGATGGAGAAGGTGTTGATTGCATTGGTCATGCAGATGATGAACAAGAGAACTTTGCTTTGATGGCTTACAGCAATTTAGGCCCAGACACCGAGGTAAAATCTTGCTCAAAAGAATGTGTGGAATCATATGCTAAACTTAAAAAATTATATGATGAACAAAGGGAACAACTTGGTGATGCTAGTATTGAAATTCAAGCCTATACTCAAGCTTTTAAAAAAGGTAGAGGCTCAATTAGTTGCTCATCAAAAAAATCAACTTTGGTATGAGGAAAAGATTAGATTTATGAAAATTGATTTAGATGAAAAAAACTGATGTGCTTACATATCATAAGAAACTATTAGCAGAAGCTGTAAAAGAAAATAAAGAATTAAAAAACAAACTTGAGAATTTTCAAAGTTCTTCTAAAGCCTAAGTAAAAATGCAAAATAGTACAGATGAGTACTAGGGACAATCGGGCTTGGGTATTGGAGATCAATACATAATGGTGTCCTTAAATTTTGAAAATGAAGTTTTTCAACGTGTATATAACATAGGTCAAGTGAAGAGAAGATAGACCTGTGCATGATAGATTTGAAAAAGTTTGAAGGCATGCAGCAGTTCCGCCTCCAATGACAGGAAATAACAGCCTCCAAGACTGATAGAAAGGTAGATGATACTATTACACATTTGGTGTAAAACATCTAAAACTAGTAAATCAGATACACAAACCAGTAATTTTGACTCTTGTGAGTCTAATTCAAGTGTATAACGACTTGAAATACTTGCCGTGAACCATTGTAGTTGAACCAAAAGTTTTATCACCTAAAGTTTGGTCTGATGCTCCTATCATTGAGGAGTATGAGCAGACAGTGATGATGAATATGTGATTCAACCTTCAAAAGAACAGCAAAAACCTAGTTTTGCTTTTGTTAATACTGTTAAGCATGTAAAAACTCCTAGGGAAACTATTAAAGAACAAACACATAAAGTCCAGTCCTAAAGCTGTACAAGAAGTAGACTGGAATGGTTTAATTACCAAAAGGTTAGTTGGGATAAGGTTTACTAAAAAGGCATGTTTTGTATGTGCAGTTTTAGTCATCTTATTAGAGATTATGATTTTCAGTGAGAACAGAATGGCGCTAAATAGTTATAATTGAACAAAAAGAAGGGTAAGGGTACCTCAGGGGAGAATTGAAGCCAGATGTGGAACAATGTGCAAAGATTGAATCACCAAAACAAGTTTGTTCCAAAAGCAGTACTAACTAAAACTGGCATATTTCCAGTTAATACTGCTAGACAAAATCTCTCTAGTCAAGCAGCAACAACTAGTACTGCTAGGAAAGTTAATACTGCCAGACCCATTGTGAATGAAAATCAGACCAAGAAATAATTTTTATAAGTCTCATTCACCTATTAGAAGGCCATTTAATAGAACAACAACACCAAAAGCAAATTTTTCAAATCAAAAAGTTAATACTGCTGAGGTCAAAGCAGTGATATTGGGGGTATAAGGGAAACTGCTGTTAACCCCTCAGCAGGTTGTAATTGGAGACCCAAAAGACATTACTAGAACAAAGTCTCCAAAGACAATAGTGGATCAAGCTTTAGTAAAAATGTTAATTTTAAAGATCCACTAGGCAGACCCAAGTCAGCAATGACTTGGGTCCCTAAGAGAAACTAATTTCTCTTATTTGATGTGTAGGATAATCCACAAAGAGCTTTAAAGAACAAAGGGATTATTGATAGTGGATTTTCCAAGCACATGACTGGGAACAAGGCCTACCTTGCTGAATATCAAGACTATAATGGTAGCCCTATTGCTTTTGGAGGTAGTAAAGGTTACATAACTGGTAAAGGTAAAATAAAAATAGGAAAGTTAGATTTTGAGGATGTGTACTTTGTGAAAGAACTACAATATTTCAATCTTTTTTTCCCATTTCTGTGCACAGATTGTGACAATAAGAACAAGGTTCTCTTCACAGACACTGAATGTCTTGTGTTTGTCTCTGACTTTTAATTTGCCTGAATGAAAATCAAGTATTACTTAGAATCCCTAGACAAAACAATATGTACAGTTTCAACTTAGAGAACATTGTTCCTTCTGGAGGTTTAGCTTGTTTGATTGGCAAAGCCACAGTTTGAAGAATCTAACATAATGGCATAGGATGGTTTGGGTCATGTTAACAGTTAAAAACTTAAACAAACTTGGTGAAGGAAACCTTGTAAGAGGTTACCTTTAAAGATTTTCTAAATAAACCACACATGTGTTGCTTGTCAATGGAAAGCACCAAGGCCTCCTGTAAGGCCAAAATAGTGAGCTCTATTAGTCAGCCCTTACAGCTTTTGCATATGGACTTATTTGGACCCACATCTGTAAGGAGCATAAACCATAAGACTTATTGCCTGGTTATCACTGATGATTTTAGCAGGTTTAGTTTAGGTGATCTTTTAAGAACTAAGATAAACTAGTGGAACCTTAAAGACTTTATAAGACAAATAGAAACCAATTAAATCAAAAAGTGAAAACTATTAGAAATGTGATAATGTGCAGAATTCAAGAACGAAGCACATATTGAATTTTGTGGGACAAAATGGATCAAGAGGGAATACATATATGCTAGAACTCCACAAACAAAATGGAGTGCTGAAGAAAGAATTGAACCTTATTGAGGCTGCTAGAACAATGCTATAGATTCATGTTTACACTACACTTTTTGGGATAAGCAGTATAGTACTGCTTGTTATTCCTTAATAGGGTATTAGTGACCAAGCCTTAAAACAAGACACCAATGAACTTAAACTGTAAAAATACCAAACAAAAGCATAAAAGACCTTGGTGCCATGTGCCATCTTGAATACCATTGACCAACTGGTTCAAGTTGAAGGGAAGTCTGATGAAGGGTTTTTAGTTGGGTATTCCCTAAATAGCCAAGGCTTTAGGGTAACAATTTAGAAACCAAGATGAGTTGAAGAAAACCTCATATAAACTTTTTAGAAAATAACCAAATAGTTGTAGGGAAAGGACCTAATTGGTTATTTGATCTTGATTATTTAACTAATTCAATGAATTATCAGCCTGTGAGATCAAAAAATCAAGCTAACAAAACTACAGGTCTAGAAAAAGCTAATCATAGTGCAGGTACACAAGATAATATTGATGCAGGAAATTATGAAATGGAAGCTGACCCTGCTCAAGACTACTTTGTACTGCCAATATATTCTAATTATACTTTAACAATCAAGAGCTCAGAAGTAAAGAATGGAGATGTAAAGCCTAATGGGGATACTTGTCCAAAGACAAATGAGGAGCCAAAAGATCAGGAGGATCAAGCCTTTTTGGAGGAGCTTGAAAGGCTTAAAAGACAAAGGAGGCTAATGATGCATCTGAAGTTTTTAGTGCTAACAGTACTAACACAGTTAATAATGTTAGCACACCAATTAGTACTGCCAGTCCCTCAAATGTTTTTAGTACTGGTGGACCTGATCTAAACAACAATGACCAAGATGATTCTCAAATACATGCTCTTGAGGATATTTATGACAATCCAAATGATGGTATTTTTACCAATGCATCTTATGATGATGAGGGTGCAGTGGCTGACTTCACTAATTTAGAATCCATTGTGAATGTTAGTCCTATTCCCACTTCAAAGATACACTCTATTCATCCTATAACTCAAATTCTTAGAGATCCAAAATTAGAAGTTCCACTCGGAGCAAAATGAACAAAATGTTCTGGATCCCCTGCATTTGATAGCTAAATCAAAAGCGAGAAGAAATAATCACAAGAATATCCAGCACTGCCTTGATTTGCCTTGGCTTCTAATCTCAAATTTGAACTCAATAAGATATTTTGAAAGCCCTGCATATGAAAGTTTAGTTTAATGCTATGCAAAGCATCTTGTTGCAATATCAAGATTCAGAAGTATTGGGATTTCTTGTAGATTAGCCTATTGGAAGAATGTAAATTAGGACAAAATGGGGTCCACAGCATAAAGAATGATGAAAGCGGTGATTGTGGATAGAAATAAGTGCAAGGATGGTTGCCCAAGGGACATAGGCAAGAGGAAATTAATAGACTATAAGATGAGGTTTTTGCTCCCTGTAAGCTAGGATTGAAGCCATTAGGATCTTTTTGGCCTTTGCTTCTTATATGGGATTCATAGTTTATCAGATGGATGTGAAGAGTGCCTTCTTGTATGACATAATTGATGAGGAGATGTATGTGTCTCAACCTCCAGGTTTTGTAGATCCTAAGTTCCCTAAGAAGGTCTACAAGGTTGTGAAAGCTTTGTATGGTTTACACCAAGCTCCCAGAGCCCGGTATGCTACTTTATATATATTATTGTTGAAGAGTAGATACAGAAGAGGAATGATTGACAAGACTCTTTTTATCAAGAAGGACAAGAATGATATCATGTTAGTGCAGGTTTATTTGGATGATATATTTTTGGATCACAAAGAGGTCTTGGAGTGATGAATATGAGTGCATATAAGAGAGAGAATTTCAGAAGGATCTATGGGAGAGCTCACCTTGTTTATTAGATTACAAGTCAAACAGAAAGAAGATGGTATTTTCATAAGTCAGGATAAGTATATTGCAGAGACCCTGAAGAAGTTTAATTTTGCTAGTGTGAAGACTGCCAGTACTCCAATTAAGACCCAGAAGCCTTTAACCAAGGATGAAGAAGCTGCTGATGTAGATGTACATCTTTATAGATCCATGATTTGCTCTTTAATGTACTTGATTGCTTCTAGGCCTGATATTATGTTTGCAGTATGTGCTTGTTCTAGGTTTCAGGTAACTCCAAAGACCTCCCATCTTAATGCTGTGAAGAGAATCTTTAGGTACCTCAAGGGCAAACCCAAACTGGGCCTTTGGTATCCTAGGGTGTCATCATTTGACCTGGAAGCCTACTCAGATAGTGACTATGCTGGAGCAAATCTTGACAGGAAATCCACAACAGGAGGTTGTTAATTTCTTGGCAGGAGACTTATTTCATGGCAATGCAAGAAGCAGACAATTATGGCTACTTCTACTACAGAGGCAGAATATGTTGTTGCTGCCAACTGCTGTGGGCAAGTATTGTGGATTCAGAATCAAATGTTAGACTATGGATTCAATTTTATGAACACAAGATCTACATTAAATGAAACACAATATGCAATTTTTTTTTGTAAGAGAATCTAGTGGTCACTCCAAAACAAAGCAATAGAGATTAGGCACCACATCATTAGATGCTATGGAGATGAAGCTGTATCTAGGTGCTTAAGATTCACACTGAAGATAATGTGGCTGATCTTTTAACCAAACTTTTGATTTAGCAGCTCAATTTCTACTTTTAACATGGAATACTCAACCTATAACTCAATAGTTCAGGGAGGCAAAATGGTAGTTTGATTTGTTAGAAAATGATGTTAAGGTTCATTATGATCTTTGGGATGAGGATTGAGAGGTTAATACTGGTAGTCCAAATACACCCATGATCATTGGTTTAATTTATTTCCATGTTTAAGTATCCCTTTGACCCTTGTTACCCAAAACTGATCCCGAATTTTGACCTGACAGAACCTTTGAAAAGTTGGCGCTTAAAAACCTTACTTAAACAACTCAGAAACTTCTAAAAAAATCATGGAAGTAGAACATATCATGAAGATTTACCAAATAAAATTTTAAAGTCTAACTCCTTACGGTTTGAGAATTAAAAATCAAACACTACAACTGAAATTCTCGGGCAGAATCTGCAGTTTTGACACTTAATCTTATAAAATCTAAAATTCGACCTTCCCGGCCTTCAATTGACACGAGCCCGGATTTTCCAGAAACTAGACTCATTGAATTTCACTTTAGGCTCAAGAATTATGTTAAAACCAATTTTTATCATCAAGTTACACCCCGTTGAACATGACTCAAATTCTGGACAGCAAACAAACCCGAATTAAAACCCTAATTCCTTAACCATTCTTTTACCAAAACTCATCCTAGGGTTTCTAATCATGTATGATTTCTTTAATAACACCATTAATATTTATCTAGGGTTTCAAAACATAATTTTAAGCCATAATAATCAGATTACACAATTTACAAATTAACAAGTTCATGAAAACATGTTTTCTCCTTTTTACCCCTTTATGATTTTATGAAAAACTTACATGAAATCATGGAACACCAAAGAATGAATCAAAGAATCATGGAATACCTATGGAGACCAAGATGAAGACAAGAACAAGAACAAACACCAAGAATCAAAGATTACACTAAGAACATCAAGGCTTGAAAAACTCCACCCGAATCACCAACTTCTTCTTGCAAATTCTAGAGATGATTACACAAGTTTTTGGAGTAAAGTTTTTGAGAAAATAATGGTGGAGAGGAAGAATATGGCCGGCTATATATAAGAAGAAAAAGGAGGGGAAGACACAATTAACTTTCTTGCAAAATTAAAAGATTTTTATCTCCTTTTTCCCACACTCTTTTTCTAAAATAAGCTAAGCTTCAAAAATAAAAGATTTTGGTAAATAACTCCCCATAGGTGCCAGCCTAAATGAAGGAAGGAGGGAGAAAAAAATATTTTTTTCCATTTTTTTAAGATTACACAATATTTGCTAAAAACATTTTTACTCTTATTTCTTAAAATAAGTTTTATAAACAAAAAGGAAAGTAAATAAACAAAATAACAAAATCAAATATATTTATAAGGGGGGAGGGGGGGCGGATTTGTATAAACAAATTAGGAAGTTTATATTTTTTTTAAAACTAAATATCTTATGTTATAACTTAATAGTACACAATTAATTATAACCTAAGGTTTTAAATTTCAAATACTTATTATTAAACTTTAGGTTATATTTCAAATTAACAAAATGAAATGAAAATTAAAATTTTTGGGTTTTACATACACCTTCAGATTATTATATAAATCATCCATGCCCAATGTGTCTAGATCAGATTTGTTTCTCATGATTAAAGCAATATTGTTCCAAGCTGATGGTAAGCTTCTTAACAACTTCAGATTTGCATCCTCCTGAGAGATAACTTCACCATGGATTTCAAGTTGACTAATAAGATTTTGAAACCTATCATAGGTTTTATCCGGTCCTTCTTGACTTGTTGCAGCAAAGTTTTCATAATTCTGCTTGGGAATGGTCTTTTGCATTTTCTTTGATTCCTTGTTGCCTCCAAACCTATTCTTGATAGCTTCCCATAGGGACTTTGCATCCTTGCAGGCATGAAACTTCAGTAGGTGCTCATCAGGAATGGCTAGCATAAGAGTGCTTTTTGCTTTTAGTTCATTTTTCCTTGCTAACTTTTATTTAGCAGTTTTAGGAGAAATAGGACCTTCAGTACCAGCACTAGCTGATGCAATTGGTGAAACTGAATCACCATTTACTATTACCTCCCAAAGGGCATGATCAGTGAAAGTAAGGTATTGTTCCATCCTCATGCTCCATAATCATACTCCCTAGTTTTGAGTACTGGAAGTTTTAGTGCAACACGCAAACCGTTTGGGTAGTTTCTGACTGTGTATCTCCATCTTCTCTTGATTATGAATTTTGTGGTAGACACACAATTTGTTTTTCTTATTCAAAGGTTTCTCAACAAGCTCGATACCCACCTTGTTGATCTTACTTGATTGTTCTTCTTATTCAAAGTTTCTCAACAAGCTCTGATACCACTTGTTAATCCCTTTTGAATAGATCTTGCTTAGCATGTAAGAAGCTTAGTTATGTTGGATAGATCCAAGACAACTATAATAGAAACTAAGATTGTGAATACTACAAACTATGCGGAAACTAGTTTGTAATAATAAGAAGAACAATGAAACAGTAAAACAAGATCTTGCTAAACTTTTAATATATTGAAAACTATTTGAGTTACAAAATAGCTATGAATACTAACTATGATTGCTATGCAAACTATGAAAAACTAATATGAAAACTGATATCTAGATCTATGCCTTAGGGTTCCTTTTATACACCAAGGAAATCCTAATGGGCTTACAAAATGCGTCAAGTGATCAATGCATATCTATTCCTAATATATCCTATGCATATCACTTTAGCAGTACTAACTATATAACTGACAGTACTAATAAACTGACAGTACTAACATTTTGTTCTAGCAGTACTAACTATAACACTAACAGTACTAACTAAGCTTGTCAGTACTAACTCTTCCCGTAACAGTACTAAGTGAGATAAGTTTAATTCCCAACAAATTCTTTCCATCGGGAAGGACTGCAAAACTTCGTAATGACATCCTGATGTTCCAACAACATCAAGGAGAATCTCTTTCTGAAGCATGGACTCGTTTCAAGGACTTACTCCAAAAAGTCCCTCATCATGGCATCGATCGTTGGCTCTAAGTCTAAATCTTTTATGACCATGTCAATCCTGCCACAAGACGAACCATCGATCAATCAGCCGGTGGTAAGCTTCGTGACAAAAATGCTGAAGAATCCTATGCACTATTAGAGGACCTAGACCTCTATGACAACGAAAGTTGGAATGACCCAAGGGACTTCGCTAGACCGGTCAAGGCTATCTCTTTGCCTCAAGATGTCCCGAGTACATCCGACCGTCGTCTCATTGAGCTCGAAAATAAAGTCCAACGCTTGATGGAAGCTCATCTCGCTCATAAACAACATGTTCAAGTGAACAAAATCTCTTCGCGTACCGATGAAGCGGGAGGTAAGTGGTTTACTTTTAAGCCTGAGCAAAACAATCTTGGTGACACCTATAATCCATCATGGAAAAGTTACCCAAACCTTCGGTGGAGACAACCCCAAAACTCTTAAAATAATTTTTCAAACCCACCTAATCAGTTTCATCCCAACGGTTCATTTCTGAGCCGTCCCTTCAACAACAATCCTCAAAATTTTAACAGTCAATTAAATCTCGAAGGATTGGTGTCCAATTTCATGGCATCTCAAGACGCTAGATTGTCCAAGTTTGAAGCCTATTTCAAACACCAACAAGGCGAGATGACCAGTAAAATTGACACAGTCTTGAAGGCCATCATCGATCGAATAGCAGGAGTACCTCCTAGCGACACGGTTAAGAACCCAAAACTGAATATTAACGCCACCTCTCTAGTTTTTTCTACTCGTTCTTACCTAACGGGAGATCTCCAATGCTCTACCCGAACTCACAGTTCGATCAACACCATCACAATATGTCCCAAACAACCAAACAAACCTCATGATGACAAGTCAAAAGAAGAAGGGCAAAAAGAGGAGGGCAACCCAGAAAACACCAACACCACCCCATCCTCACCATCTGATCCATCAATCTCATTCATCACAGAAAAAGTTCGTAAACTCAATTCATTCCTTGAGTCACCTGACTTGGTTCCCCGATCATCAGATACAGAGTTTGTCTTCACAAAGGATGATGGAGACGAAATGTTTATTGAAATAATTAGGAAGTATGATGACTCTCTCGAAGAAGGACCTGAAGATGAAGAAAACACGACAATAGAAGGGTTAGAAGTAGAGTACTTTGACACATTTTCGACTAGGAGCGAACTAGCATATCATAAGTACCTAATGAGTGGCCCAATTCCATCCTTGTTTCTGAGAAACAGAGGGATGTCCATCAAACCTTAAAATACCATGCAACATTGGACATGTGTATGTGGAAAAATTCTACATAGATCTTAACTCCCCTCTGAACGTCATGACCTAAATGTTGTATAATTGGATCATGAGAAGAAAACTTGACCCTAGGGATGATCCAAATAGAGGAGTAAGCAATTTCACGGGAAGGATTAAGGAAATGCACGTCTTCATAGGAAACTTCACTTATGTCATAGACTTCATGATTATTGAGGATATTAGTTCAATCGTAGACCTTAGGTTATCACAAGTAGTACTAGGGAAGCCCTTTGTTGAAATATCCAATATGACCTATGACCCACCACTAGGGGTAGTGAAGTTCACTGACGGAATCAATGAGATTGACTATAAGATGCCTGTTTAGATTAAGCAATACAACTCGCTATCTGACTTAGAGAAAGAGCATACGAAGTCAGTCTACCTTAGGAACGAGGAGGACAAGAGAAGAGGAGTGGAGTACGTGATGAGCAAGATATTAAGATTCTATAAAGAATGTCTTGAGCTTGGACCTGAATATTTGACTGGAATTGCAGATGAAAGAGAAGTCACGCAAGGACGTGTGACTTCGATTCTAGCTACAAGACTCAATAATAAAGAAAAGCGCTTTTTGGGATAATATTTATTTTTCTCGCATTTAGGAGTGTCTTGTGTTTTAATTGTTTATCGTTTATTCTTTTATGTTTGAATTATTTGTAATCATGTTTTGTTTTGTTTTTACTTCGTATTATTACCATCAAAGGTATTTTGCAAAAAATAAGTGTAGGGGGAAATTATCCGGTTTATAAGAACCAATTCAAGCATATAAAATAAATTGTTTAGAATAATTCACGTCAGTTTTGAGTCATATGATTGTAATGATTAATCTCAGGTTTTATGCAGTATTTCGTGCAGGAAGTTTTTTCAAGAAAAACGAAAGTGAAATTTTCATAGAAAAACGAAGAGGAAATTTTCACAGACGCTGGAGACGGCGTCACGCCCCCAGCCATGTAAAAATTCAAAAAATTTCAATTATTCTCGAAAAGTAAATTGTGAAATATCAAAAAAATTTAATGCTCTTGTAAACCTGCAGAAACCTCTGATTATATCCACACTTTCTATCCTATCTTTTACTGCTTTCATAGAGTCAACCTAAAGTTTCGTTGTATATATCATTATCCGCCGATTTACGCAAGGTGTAGGTGTCTTTGTCTTGATTATAGGTTATATTGATGAGAATAAAGCTTAGAAGTTCTATAGGAAGTCATTAATGAGTATTGGAGGATGACTTAACCATTATCGCATGTATCTCCTCCATTATTGAGCAAAACCAGGGGAGTAACTATTTCTTTACTTATTTTCTTTTCCTTTATTTGTTTTGCGGGTACCTTTAAAGAACATTGAGGACAATGTTCAACTTAATTGTAAAGGGAGGGGGGGAATAAGCTTTAAAAACTATTCATTCAATTGCCATTTGCTTTGTCTTTAAAATGATATGTAATATATCAAAACATAGCTTAAAAGGTAATTTTAACCCAAATTTAAATTTTTTATGACATATACCGACGAAAACCGAGTATTAATAGCGTCTCATGGATAGGAATTTATATGACTAGCACAAAAATCCTCAAAATTCCACCCCAAAAATGTGAGGTTCGCCTTTAGATCTATAGGAATTCGGGTATCCATTTTTGATACCCAAGATAATTTTACCTTTAGCTTGTTCGAGTTAAGGTTCAACTGCAGTTGTATGTGTCTATTCCGTCGTTACGGATGTGTATGTATGATCTTCTCGCATTTTCTGGAACATTGGTATCGGTTTAAAATTATATGAGTGTACCGGTAGTGTATTAAATTCTAGAACTTGTTTTTGTGATGCATACCGAGACCGCATAGTAAGAATTAGGATTTGCAAAATGATAAGAGGCACTAGGATTAACCTATGTTTCAAACTTGTATTTGTTATGATGGTCATCTCGATCATATAACTATCCCACACCCTTGCCATGCACTCATTTTTAGTGCAGGATACCCCTAGTACACCCCTCCGAGCATATCCTTTTCATGGTTCTCATAATTTTCTGGTTAATCCGGACTATTAATGAAGAGCATTGTTAACCCTTAAATCAACTGTTATACCTAAATCTCCTTAACCTACCTTGTATGTACTCGCTTTTAGTATATTATTGTTTTAACCAAAGTTAATTATTTGAGTACACGGTTGCTAAGTCATTATCCTTGTATATACTATTTTGGGACGATTGGGATTCAGGGTAGTATTCATCTTATGAAAAAATTGGGGAAGATGTCACAAAAAATACCCCCAATAGAGCTCAATAAGCTCTATATTATGTTGATCAGCCTCAATTCGGGTCATTAGTTAGATTGTAAGTATGAGTTCTAAAACTCAAGTGTAGGGGTGTATTATAAACCCCAAGTCATGATGTATTATGTTTATCAAAAAAAGAAAAGAAAAAGAAAAGAGATTGATGTAGAGTTGTGTAGAGTTTGTATATCTTTGTCCGAGTCTTTGGCTTAGCAACCCAATCAGCGTTTATTCTTATAAATAATTAGCTAACTCTTTTACCCCAAATTCACCCAAAAAGCCACCCCCAAATATATCC
>BQNB010066131.1:0-28865 GCA_026074375.1 Tanacetum coccineum
AAGTTTAATATCTTGCAGCCGTCGGTTTAGTTCCATCCGATTGAGAAGGATGTCATCAGAAACGTTTCCCCTTTCCAAGTCTTTATCAATAGAGATCAAATCATTCTGTAGAGAATTCTTTGCGTTATGAAGATGAAACTTTTTATCTTTAACCCATAAACGAATAATAGACTTAAGGTCTTGCAATTTCTTCTTGAACCTAACCATAGCATTGGAATCAAAATGCGAAAAAGACGACCACGCATGCTCCACCATCGAATCAAAACCCTCCATCCTTAACCAAGATTGATAGAACCGAAACGGAGTCGGACCAAAATCAGACGAAACTTCCCTCAAAAGAATAGGACGATGATCGGACAAGTGACGGTCAAGACACAAAGCTAAAATAGACGGATAAAGCGAGATAATACCTTCCGTAACAAGAAAGCGATCTAATTTACTCATTTTGGAGGCTAGCCTAGCCAAGTAATAGGCCATTTCTACTCATTATCGCCCTATGACAGTAATAGTGAGCCTTTTGGGTTATCTTTTTTCTTTTTAAAGTTGTTTCGTTTCTTTTCTTATACACCAATCACTGTAAGTTTCTCAAGTACCATCATAACGCATGATATACCGATGATTCTATACATATTTAGTAGCCTTCAAAGATCATGAACAAAGCAAATGTCATAAAATCTCATGTAAAGAGCCCAACAACAAAATAATTAGAAAGCACAGTGTAACATCCGACTACATGATAAGGGTTTCATCAATCTCACGTATGCTGAATGAAAAGCTTCTTCTATATTTCCAGACACCATAGAAGAATCACAACAACCCTTACCACATAAGCATATTTCTATGACCAATCCTACATCCACATTATAATCATATCACCAACAATTATATACCCCAAAAACAAATGGTGAGTCACTTTTAGAATGATATAGAACAGATGGTTAGCAACCCAACATTTATATACACCATCAGGTTATGAAACCTTTTGGATCAGATATGAGCTTCACAGGTCTATCACGGCTTCATACCAAACAGGCAGCCTAGCCAATTAATAGACCGCTCATAATCATTTCCATTTAAAGTAAAGGTTTGTCACGGATGCATACCAAACAGGTAGCCTAGCCAAGTAGTAGACTGCTCATACTCATCATCATTGTCATTTAACAGTAAAGGTAAGTTACGACTACATACTAAACAGGAATCCTAGCAAAGTAATAGACCACTCATACTCATGGTCATCATCGAACAACAACCCTTATTTAATATCAGACATGCGTATGAGGATGTATTCAATTAGTATATACTTACAGATAATGTAAAACAACCAGGGTATCCAGCCGCACCAAAATTAGACATAATCGTCTATAAGGCTGAGACATATTACAAATCAAAAAAGCATATTCATCCGCCATCATCGCCGTCGTTCAGCAGCCAAAGTGACATTTGACTGCCCCGTTTCCAAAATTAGAAACAATCGGACAAAAGAGAATGAAACAACGCCATGGCTGCAAATACCATTTACATTTGTTTAAATACCTTCCATGTTGCCAAGCCAAGATACGGGTCATAATGTTGTCACTCCATTAATCTCAAGAGGATTAATCTTACACCTTCAACTAACTATAAATACTTTAGGTAGTTATCCGAGAACATAAAAAACAACAACACATGTTCTTTTCCATAATCTCGAACAACTCCCTATAGTATTTTAGGATGAATTATAATCAACATTTATATACCCCAAACAACACCATGGCTGCAAACACCATTTCGTTGGATGTTAAACCAAATTTTGAAATAACTCTATATACTAAAGATGTAAACAAAAAGCGATAAAATAAGGCAGGAAGAACCACCACCATAATCCCCACATATAAGGTGTTCCAACATCAGAAGCCATCGAACAACAGGGGATCAAACAACGCCATGGCTATAAAAACCGGTTGCATTCATTTAAATACCTTTCGGGTTGCCAATCCAAGATACTGTATCATTCGTGATTTAATCAGGTTAGTGAAACCTTTAGAAATGACTAAGAGTTCATTTTGTGTGATTCTTGTGTGCTATGTGTAGTTTATGTGTGCTAAGTGGTTTGAATAGGTGCATGATATCATTATGAGGTGTATGATCATCTCATTTTGAGTGTGTTTGTGTTTAGTGATAAGTATTCCATTCGTTCATGAATAGTGATAATGGAAAACTAATGACGTATAGCACGCATTGCTACGTTAATACTTGGATGATTTTGTGTTAAGCATTTATGGAAAATGTATTATGATGGAAATAAGTTAAGTGAGTGAGATTTGGCGAATTAGAGTAGACTTTCTAAATATAGAAAGTGAAATGTAAAATAAAAAGTTATTTTTAGAATGTTAGTAAGTTGCGTTTATGTAAGAAGGTTTACCCAAATTAGCTTAGGTTTTTATGAAAACTTAAGGTAATGAAGATAATTAGTAAATTAATAATTAAATAAAAAAAATATTTAGTTAAAGGGGTGTTTTGCCAGTTAGGGATAAAGGAAAAAAAAGGAAACAATTTGATATCAATAAGGATTCTATTAGTATAAATACAAATCTAATAAAACCCTAAATCACTTTTTCTCTCCCCTCTCCCATTGTGATCGCTAAACCTTCAAGAGAAGGAAAAAATGTTTTTTTTTAATCAAGAACGAGTTGGTGATCTAGTGTTTCAAGAATCAAGGTTTAGGTATGTTTCAATTAAGCTTTTGTTTAATCTTTCTTTAAAACATGTAACAATTAATATGATGGATCATTAGGGTTTTTAAAACTTCTGTAATTAAGGATGTTTTAATCATGCTAGAGTGTTTAGGGATTAATTAGGATTATATTGGTATAAGTGGTTAGGGTTAGATCGCTTTAATTCTTGATTTAGAGTTGAGCAGAATTTAGGGTTGTGTTTAACTGATGATATCTAGATGTTAAAAATGTGTTTTGATATGATTCTAGTGCCTTAATTTTAGTTCAAAGAGTCTTTTTTTTTTAAATTCCGGCCTCAAATGATTTGGAGTTCTGGAAGTTGGTTAAATATTGGTTACAAAAAAGTTGTCAAAACAGTAAATACGGGTCAGATTTAGGTCATGTTTAGGAGGGTAAAACCCTAACTTAAAAGTGGAATTAAGGTTAGCCAATCTACATTTATTAAGTTCTATATGTATATAAAGAAACCCTAGAATGAGAGCTTCTGATTGTGTGTCTAAGTATGATAATTAGAGCCATACTTTTTAGTGTGCAATCAGATCTGAATTAGGACAGTTTTGAAGTTGGATTTTATTTGTGATAGTTGTATGTGTAATGAGTAATTGGGAATCACAAGGTAGTTAGCAAACTCATAAATGAACTTAGGTGATTTTTTGTATAATTTATGAAGGTCAGCAAGTAGGGTTTTTAAGAGGGTAAAGTTACACTAAAATTTTGCACTTTTGAATAAATTGTAGTCGACTAGTGTAATGTGTTAATGAAGTGGTTAAGGCTGGGCATGGTGTCGGGGTGACCCATGATGGTTAATCAAACCCTTAGACATCCATCATATGTGTGTTACATAGACTAGAGATTTTAGCTATGGTTCGCCTGTAACCTTGTTTATTTATTTTGGATAGTTGCGTGATATGAATTGGCAACTGCGTTTTAAGCATTCAGGTGAGTACAAGTCCCACTTTTTACATTGTTTAAACTTGGTATGGAAATGATGCAGTAGTTTGAAATGAGTTTTAAATAGTTGTGATTATGGTTAGTGGTAAATTCATGGACTATTAAATGTGACTGAATGCGTTATGTGCACATGTTTTGTGATGTGAATAATGAGATGTTTCATATCAAGTGGATTACTTGCGGTATCCAATGGCCTGAGCTAGAGGGATAAAGGAGATTTGGTTTATGTTATGTGATAATGAGGAATGTTGCCTAGTCAGGAGGTTACTTGGCAGGGTATCTTCGGCCTGAGCTAGAGGGAAAAAGGATTTGGATTGATCCAAGAGCGATTGAGGTCGTCTGTTTGGTGTTTGATTAATTGGATTTGGATTTAATTGCCTGTTTGCTTATATGTTAGTTAGCATAATTGTCATGCGAAAGTATTGTTTTATAATCACAATAATTCGGTTAATGATTTTGGTAAGGATTATTAGAGAGTCTGAAACATGTTTCTCACCAACCATTGGTTTGACGTATAAGCATAATTTATCAGTATTCATCACGATGAGGATAAGGTTAATGAAAATGCCAAGATGGACCGAAGGAGTCAGGCGAAGTTTAGTTATCTAGATTTTGTTATTTGTTTTGGATGATGAATGTTATTTGTTTTGCTTTGTTAGGAAGTATGGATGTTTGCATGTCATGACATTGACATGAACTGCCTTTATTTCAATGTCAGACGCCTTTTGGATTTTGTTGATGTGTTTGGGTATTTTCATGACACTGCGTGTCTATACCTTGTATTTTATGCATGTTTAGTTTCTATATATAGACGCCAATGTGTTGTGATGATTCCCTTTCTTGTCGCGCCTCGCGTTTCCGCCTTGGCGGGGTGTGACCACTATTTATGTCACACCTCCAAATAGGGTCCTGTCCGATTTAACATCCGGGGGCGTGACGTTATCGAATATCTCAAGTACAAAGCATAAAGAGCGAACTCCTAAGGGGCATTTTTAAAAATAAAGTATCCAATTGCATAAATTCAAGAATAAAAAAGTTTTACAATCAGATGAAATTAAAAGATTTAAAAATTAAATTGCGGAAGCTTTAATAAGTTAAACAACGGTATTTAAGATAATCATGGATAAAATCTAGAAAACTGGTTCGGGCAACAGACTTCATATAGTTCAAGTCACACATCCATAGCTAACGCTAATACGCACCTGAGAAAAACAATGCTTAAAAACGTCAAGATCAAGTTGGTGAATTCAACAAGGTTTAGTTCAAACGTTGTTATAGTGGACCACAAGATATCAAAACGTATGTGACAGTCATAGGAGATACAACTTCACATAAAAAGGTATTTACGTTGCACTAAGCTCATGACACTGAAGCTAATAACGAAAGATAGCATGTACATTGCTATAAGTGTTTGTTTGCCCTTACAGGTGTCCGACCAAAGACCACCTAACCAGATTCGACATGACATATATCCGTTTATCGGAAGCCTCATGGGTAGTGTGCGCTACTCACCCGGATAGGGATAATTAGTCCCAATAGATCTATTTATTCACTCGCGCCGTCGCGAACCTACTCGAACCGGTCCCACCGGTCAAGAAATTGACAGTTCATGATAGTTCGGGCAGTAGTGGTCTAAACGCTACTTAGGCAACCCTAAATAGGAAAGTCCTCAACGTATAGATACCTTGTCATTTTTTAAAAACAAGCAATGTTTCTCACCCCAGTTATAAAAACATTTATTCAAAACGAGTAAAAGAGTGGGGCTATGAACTCACCTTGATGATAAGGTAAAGAGTATACGTCAAAAAGTAGGGTCACTCGGAACGAACGGTGGTACACCGGTTATGACTAAAGAATACGGGTTTCCGATTTAGTCCTCGGAAAGTATAACGTAATGTGATTGATGCACGTCCGAATTATTATTCATTTTTGGTAAACGTTATTTGTGTATTAAAAACGTTAGTGATCATATTTATGAAAATATAAATTAGTAAGGTAAGTACGTATAATAATATATATTAATTAATAAAATATAATATATATTAACGTATAAATAAACCTGTTCTTTATAAATTATGACATTTTCCAAATCGTTAAGTAATTTAGTCAAAACATTTTATTATTTATGCTTTCTAAATAATTCCTAAGTATAAGATTTTTACAAAATTTTGGCATGACCCGTTCGTGTTTACTCATTTTTCCAAAGTCGTAGATTTTATTAAAAACCAATTTCAAACCACTTCCAAATCACAATTTACAATTTACAAACTCTATACAATCGTTTTCCATTTAAAACAAGTCTAACGAGTCACTAAAACACTTATTGGGCTTTTAGGTCTAATAAGCCTTTTAAAATGCCAAAGTATGAAATAAATAAGTCTGGTATACTAAAAAGATAACAAACAAGTTCTAGGTTCATCAGTAAGCTACCACAAGCTTATAATAATCCAAGACATAACAAGCCAAACCCATACGCTTGTGTACAAGCTTGGGCCGCGGCTTATGTTGTGGGTGACGTGGGCTTGTAGGCCCACTAGTCCTTATTTGATCTTATGGATTAAGTCAAATAGCTTAATGCTTCATCCTTTCAAAAACAAACTTACAATATCCAAAATAAAACTAAGTTACAAGAAAATAAGTCACAACAATATATTTCTTTATATTTTTCCATTTTATTTCGCGTGTATATATTTACTAAAATAAGCTCAAAAATAATTAAACAAGCTCTCAAATAAGCTCACAAATATAAGCCGAATACAATAAGCTTAAAAGTACAAATATTATAACATGAAAATAACCACGATCACAAAACTATGATTTCCTTATATTTATTTTTGTAAATTTCGAACCATAAGTATACCTTTTTAAGGTTTATGTAGTTTCAAAATCATTCTTTTTACAAAACAAGTTGTACAACAAAGGTTTATGCATCAAGAGAAGTAAGGAAGTACAAGTTATTTGAAGTTTTGAAGACTTACAAAGAAAAATGGTTTTTAGAGATGAACAAAGATCAAGAACAACCCAAACGTTGTTTATTTTATACCCGAATGATCTTAAAAGATCAAACCTTCAACTAGTCTTCAAAAGTAAATGATTGAAAGTGAAAAATGTATGGTTTTGTATGTGTTTATGTTTGTGCCGTGAGTTAGGGTGAGCAAGAGAGAAAAAGAAAAGCTCAAATACAAGTGTGTGTGTTATGAATGAATATGTAAATGAAATATGGTATATAACTAAGTTGCTTCACACACTAGAGTGTGTTTGTGTGTGTGTGTCGTGTACAAGAGACAAGGGAAGAGAGGTGACCAATTTTGTGACAACCCGAGAATTTCCGTTTAGTAAATTAGCCGTTGCCGTGTAGAAATTTGATTTTTTAAAAGTTTCGTTTAGCTTTACCGCTTAACCGGGAAGTCTTTCGTTATTATCTGAGAATCGTCGCCGGGAGCGAACCGGGACCCCAAACGTTGTAGTATTTTGGCAATAGCCGCATTTTTATTTTTTAAAGCAATATTTAAAATTTCGTAATTTTCCGTGTTACTGTTACTCGTTTTGTTATTTACGTGATCCGTGGAATTTAACTACACTTTGTTGTGCTCGGCATGCTTGAAAATTAATTCATCAACTAGCACTAGTGATCCTAGAATGTGCGAAATTATTTTTGGTCCCCCTTTTTGGCCTTGTCATAACCGGATATGTATATGTGTATACATAGGATTCATTTTTTTTGAAATTGCTACAAGTTAAACAAGCATCCTACAAAATGTTTTTTTGAATTTTGCTACAAATTAAACAAGTCAAACCAACCTCCTACAAAATGGCTTGCACCATGTCCTTGCTAAGCTCTCATTTGAGGATCATTTTGGTCCCCTTTGGGCTCTTTTGTCTTGATTTCGGTACACACACACACACACTAGTAGTGTGTGAAGTAAACATTGGGTATATAATCATTATCATCTCCATTTGTTCATTCATAACACACACTACTCTTTCTTTCTTTTCCTCTCTTTGCCGAAACACCAAACACACACAAACCCATTTGTTTTTAATCTTTGATCATCCACTTGAAGATATATTGTTCGTGTTGATTGTTAGTTCATCCGGGTAATTTGTAAAACAACGTTTGGGTTGTTTTTGATTTCTAATCCACCTTTCGTCGTGTTTCTTTGTAAGTCATCTTTACTTTTTCATAAATAAGTTGTACTTTTGCATTCGTATGATCATTCCGAACAAGGTGTACAAAGCGGATCGTTGTGAAAATCATTATCTAGTTTTCTATAAAACTACAAGTCTCAAAGTTTAATATTTTGTTTATAAATGGAAGAAAATAAAAAGTAGTTGTACTTTTGCATTTAAAAGTTCATTGTGACTATGTTGATATATATATTGCTATTATTACGGCTATATCGTTTATTTAAGATTTATCGTATATTAAGTTTAAATATTGTTGGCGAAGAGATTAAGTTAGATGTTGGATTTGTTGGAAGCGTAAATTGAATGTCGAAGAGGTTTAGGTTTAGAACGGATTTGTTGCGATATTTGAGGTGTTGTCGAAAATAGATCGGATATTCTTTCGAGTCAATAAAAGATGTACTTTTGTAAAACGAATATTTTTACGTGTCAAGGTTGATAAAATTGGAAAGTCGATATTTTTAGAAAGGTCATGCCGAAATTTCATAAACTTTATAAAAGCGTCGAAAATATACTTTTATTATCAAACTTATGATAAAATGTAAGAAAAACGTTAAGTGTCGAGTTTAGGTCAACATTTTTGGTTATTGAGTCAACGTTGATGTGTCGGGACACTAAAAGACTAAATACACTAAAGGACGAAATACACTAAAAGATGAAATACACTAAAAGATGAAATACACTAAATGACAAAATACACTAAAAGATGAAATACCTTAAAAGACAAAATACACTAAAAGACAAAATATACTAAAAGACAAAATGCACTAAAAGACAAAATACACTAAAAGATGAAATATTTTTGAAGATGTTTCAAAACGTCGAGACTTGTCAAAACTTATAACTTTCGAAAGTACGTTTTAAAAAGGGATACGCCGTGTCTACTCGTGCTCGGATGATCAGTTCTTGCGTTAAGCGTTATTCGTTGTACATCATTCTTAAACGACGACTATATGATAGGTTGTCGCTAGAACCGTGAGATTCATTTTCACTTGATTGATTCCTTTTGATCCACTACCCGTATAAGGTGAGTTCATAGCCCCACTCTTTTACTCGTTTTGAATAAATGTTTTATAACTTGGGGTGAGAAACATTGCTTGCTTTTAAAACTGGACACAAGTACTTTACGTGAGATTTTCCCTGTTTACGTGTTGCCTAAGTAGCTGTTAGACCACTACTGCCCGAACTATCATGAACTGTCAATCTCTTGACTGGAGGACCGGTCGAGGGAGCGCGAATGAATAAATAGATCTATTGGGACTAATTATCCCTATCCGGGTGAGTAGCGCTCACTACCCACGGGGCGCCCGATAAACGGATATATGTCATGTCGTACTGGTTAGGTTGTCTTTGGTCGGACACCTGGAAGGGCACACAAATACTTATAGCAATGTACATGCTAACATGCGTAATTAGCTTCAGTGTCATGAGCTTAGTGCAACGTAAATACTTTTTATGTGAAGTTGTATCTGTTATAACTGTCGCATACGTGTTGATATCTTGTGGTCCACTATAATAACGTTTGAACTAAACCTATGAATTCACTCAACTTTATGTTGACGTTTTAAGCATGTTTTTCTCAGGTGCTTAGCATGGATGCTGTTGATTGACTTATGTGAAGTCTATTTGCCTGTACCGGTTTACCAGAGATTTATCTATGTCTTTAAATACCGTCGTTGAACTTATTTAAGCTTCCTTATTTTAACTTCGAGTCTTTTAAATTTAATCGATGTAAAACTTATTATTATTATTTTAAAACTTTGCAACGGTGTTTATTTTTAAAACGTACCCTTAGAGGTCGTTCTTTATGCTTTGTACTTGAGATGCTCAATAAAGTCACACCTCCGGACACGTATTCCGTCCAGGCCCAGTCTGGGGGTGTGACACTAACCGCCATCGCGTATTCTTCATCTTCACTTCCAGAAGTCGAACACTCCTCATCACTAGATTCCTTCTTAGCTTTTAAAGCAAGAGATTTTCTTTCTTCCTTAGCTTTGACTATTTCAGTTGCTTTCTTGATGATCATCTTATGAACTTTGAGATTCCCGATGAATTCATCAAGTGACAGTGATGTTAAGTCTTTCGACTCTTCAATCATCGTGACCTTTGGGCTCCATTTAGGATGTAGAGCCCTGAGAAACTTCCTAACATAATTCTTGCTAGAATAACAAGAGCTTTTAGACTAGTAATAATAGTATTAAATCTAGCAAAAGCACTATTGATAGATTCGTCTTCAGAAACGACGAATTATTCATATTGTTGTACCAAAAGGTCGATCTTGTTATCTTTGACTTGGTTATTACCTTGATGGGTGATTAACAAAGTTTTCCAAATTTATTTTTCCGTATTACACATGAAAATTTTCTCATATTTTCTTTTTGGCAAAGCATTGTAAATAACCATTTTGGCTTCGTTATTTTTTGCATGCCTCTTTTTAATATCATCACTTTGTTTTTCAAAAGGGATAACCTCATCTAATTTGGTTTTCAGATTTTGTTGAATAGGTTGAAAACCACCGTTAGTAATAACATGCCAAAGATTAAGATCTTTTGATTTAACATATGTTTTGAATCTATTTTCCCAATAAATAAAACTATCACTTTCAAAGAGTGGTGGTCTTTGCATGGATTGCCTTTCTAGATATTTTTCAAAATCCATAAATCGATCCAAGCTTTAAAATACAGTATATTTTAAAAATCTTGAGTGACCTCGGCTTCTGATACCAATTATGGAAAGTAGAAGGGGAAGAGGGGGGTTAAATAGTTTACAGGTTAATTAGCGTTTTAAAATTTTACTTCTAAAATTATTAGATTCGAGTATATGTTCAACCAATTCAATAATATGAACCAATCACAATAACTATCTAATTGTAATATTTACACAAGCAATATAAAGAGATAAAGAAAAGAACGATCAAACCAAGACACCAAGTTTTATAGCGGTTCGGTTATGAAGCTCTTCTTCTCCCTACTCCACTCCCCGAGTATCCGACTCGAGATTTCACTATGTCAACAAGCTCTCTTTAGGCGGAGAAAACCGTTTACACATCGCTTACGTTATTTTCCAACACTAAGCTAAATGTCGAGTCCTAATCTTAGCTATATCCAATCTACCACTTCACAAGTAATACACAATCCATTGTACTTTAGGTCGAATTGGGATGTTTCTTAGATGTTTATTTTGTTTGTAGTTTCATTAGAGGCATGTCTCTTTTGATTCCTTAGAAGTTCAAGCTATTGCTTGAGGTTAATGTAGCATCTCAGCTACATTCCATTGTACTTAACTTTTCTGTGATTAATACAATTTATCGGGGTAACCCTTTACCCAAAAAAAAGTAATACACAATCACAAGATCTACACTATCGGATTTACACACAATCCGATTTACACAATTACACAAGGTAATCAAAATAGAGTTTTGAATCTTAGAAGAAGAGAGGAGAAATCACTAATCTATAACACTTCGTTTCTTGGCGAATACGAGTGTTCTTCTCTTGCACTTGATAGAAGAAAGAAGAAGATAGAAGATAAGATTTGATCACTTAAAACAAGATTAAACTATGTTAGTGATCAAGATATTTAGAGAGAGAAAAAAGGTTTAGAGAGAGAAAGAAGACTGAAAAAATCGTGCAACGAGGTCTGTTTTTTAGCTGAGAATAATGCAGTATTTATAGCCAGGAAAATCCCAACGGTTCGAGACTGTGGCGTCCGCCGGTCCTAGATATATTGGGGGCCGCATAGGCCCTTAGGGGGCCGTCATAGACTTAGGGGGTCGCCCTAGACTGATGCTCTAATTTTTTTCCTTTTGTGGGGAAGATTTATCCTGGTGAGTTTTATTTAGTTTGGGGGGGAGGGGAATTTGAATTTCAGATTTTATGTTTTTAAATAAAACATTATTTTTATTTAACAAAACTATTTTATGTAATTATGTAAAAATATTGTTTTATAGAAAAGTGATGGATTAAGAAGAAAAAATATTTTTTTGATCACTAACTAAGTTTAATGATTTGTTTATCCATGCCTTAAGTGATATATGTCGAAATGGAAGTTTACGATTAATAACATGTAAACATTTATTTTTATTGTGAATTTTTTACATTTTGTCCTCTTCAAAACGTAGAGAAGTCAAAAAATATAAATAACATGTTTAAGCATTATTTGTATTAACACAATTTTCAACTTATTGTTGTTGAGACTGTTGCCATTATAAATCCTAGGTTGTGCTGCAATGGATTTCGTGAGACGTTTCGAATTTTGTTAACCCAACCCATTTTTCATGTGTGGATCATAAAATGAATTTAGTTTTTACCAAGCATATGAATTGTTTGAAGTGAATGTGATATTTTGAAAACAATTTGATCATGAGATTTGAGTTTTTCTTCAAATGTGACAATATCCTCACGATACATGTTCTCTCTTACTTTGAAATCCTTTTTGAACGATTCAATTTCATTTTTGTTTTTCAAAGTTTCATCACGTGATTTTAAAAACCGATCTCGTTCTTCTTTTTCATTGTAAAATTTTTCCTTTTCAACACTTATTTCCTTTTGCATCCTCATATGCTGATTTGTAATTTACGAATTGATCTGGTTTGTTTTCAAATTCTTTAACCCGTTCCTTACACGTCTCGAGTTCCCTTTGTAGCAACGCTTTTTGCTTTTGCAGCTCAATATTCATTTTGCGTTGATTTTCAGCTTCTACTTGAACATTATGTACCAAGGATTCAAAATCAGGAAAAAAGTTGATCATGAGCATTTGTATCATGTTAAGCTTCTCCAATATTATTGTCCACATAAGGATCATTAAAAATGATATTAGAATCAATTTGATCATCAGTAGATGTGTGCATAATAGTTTTTAGTTTCTCATGATGTCGGTGTTCATGATCACTTTTTGAGAATAATCCATTGATCATATTGATTTGAGATGCATTTACCTCACTGATTAATTCAGCATCATAAGTCAGTTCAACATCAGACTTATCATCAGTAGGTTTAATGCGTGTCATCATGATCACCGATGCATTTAGCTCTTCTAACGTATCATCTCCATAAGCGTTCATAAGCATAAAGTCATTTCCTCTTCATCTAGATGCACTCCAGCTACATCTTTTGCAGCTAGCAACATCTGCTCCCTGAAATACTTAGCATCACGAACTCTGAGTTTTGGACAATTACGTGCATAGTGACCTCTTCCATTGCAGTTGTAGCATTAAACATTTTTCTTTCCCGGAATTGACTCAATTCTTGGAATCCTCTGAACATTCTGATCATATTCTTCAATCTTCTAATCATATTCTTCAATCTTCTGAACTAGACCATTTTCCAGCATTAGTTGCTTGATTCCTGTTTGTCCTTCCTGCATGCCTGTTACCATTCTCAGCATAGCTAACATTCTTGCTTTGTATATCAACCCGACCATCTTGTATCACAGCTTGATTCATTGTATTTGATGAAGTACGAAGTTGATTATTGGTTGGAGTGGAGTAATGTTGAGTGATAGCTCGTGCCAATAACATCATTGCAGTTGAAAGCTTGTCTTCCTGAGCATCTCCTTTTATCTCCCCTTGATAATCATCTTCAGAATCAATCATTGATGAAGGATGAGTGACATAGTATGGTTGTGGTGAACGAGAATATGATGGACTTGCATGAGAATGTGAAGAATGAGCAAGTGAATTTGCAACTAAAGCCAATGGATCATGATTCCTTACAACTTTATTTGCTTTAGACTCTTTGACATGTGGTTCAAATTGACTCAAGTAATCATATAAAACATCAAAATGTTCTTGTCGAGAACATACTTTTGATGAGCCAAGTTGACATATTTGCTACACTCAGGTTGCAATGAGTTAAGTAATTTGGTGTTGATGGATGTTTCTTTAAGGGTAACGTTATTCTGATCCATGATATTGATGAGTGTACAAAACCTCTCATACACGGATGTCAATGATTCACCATCCCCAGCCACAAACTTGTCAAACTCATTCATGAGCCTTGAGTGTCTTTCCTGCCTACTTATGTCTATACATTGCATCAATCTTTTGATCATGTTCCACATGGTTTGAGCATCTTTACAAGCATCCATAGAGTTATAGATATCATTGGGTATTCCTTAAAGAATATAGTTCATCACCTTGATATCTGCATAGTATTGTTTTTGATGTTGAAGAGATAACTTATTGATTGGTTCGAGAATTTTCTATGTATTATCATTTGGATCAGCAATCTCTTTCCTTTGATAAGGACCATTATCAATTGAATGCCTCATCAATTCTCCTTCTTCCCTTTTGTTATCAAGCAACCTTTAAAACCGACTAGTCCATGGCACATAGCTTCCTCTTTCTAATATCAGAGGTCTACTTTCAGTTCCTGAATCCGCAAGTGTTTGTTGATTTGCAATTGACATATTTAAGGAATTCAATGAATACAATGCAAACTTGGATCATTTTGGAGATAAAGACTTGCTATCGTGAAATCAAAAAATAACAACAACTACACTTTGTGTTACACTCTGTTCCGAAACCTTAACTTGATACGAAACCTTGAAGTTACGAAACCTTGACTTGATACGAAATTCCAATATCCGAAACCTTTACCACTGGATTACGAAACCTTCAGATACGAAAGCTCCTGGAAACGAAATGTGTAATACGAAACCTTTGGATATGAAACTTGGAATACGAAACCTCAAATATCAATCCTGTATTACGAAACCTAAAGTACGAAGCTGGAAATACGAAACTTAGAATACGAAACCTATGAATACGAAAATATGATACGAAACCTTCAATATGAAACATGTAGTACGAAACTTTAAAGTATGAAACCGAAACCAGAAATATGAAACCTTGAATACGAAACCGAAACCTCAATCCTGATTTTTGAATTACGAAAACTTAAATACGAAACCATAAATACGAAAGCTCCACAGTTATACGAAACAAAACGGTTACCGAAAGCTCATCAATACGAAACATTAACTTTCGTATTTTCCTAATTTCCACAACTTTTGTGAAATCTAATAGTACAACTTTCGTAGATTCTCAAAACCAGAACTTTCGAATAACTCTCAATCTAACACAATAGAACGCATAGTTTTGATTTTTACGGTTAAAAGAAATAAGATCTAATGTTATCTTTCCAAAAACGATAAGTTCTATAATACGAAAGTGCAATTTTTTAACAAAAACAGTTTCCGAAAGCCTTTCCTACAATATGAAACCTATTAGCAATTATACGTAAGTCTTTTCCCGCCTAAAAACTGTTTTCGAAAGTGATTTTCTACAATACGAAACCTCTTAAGCAGTTTTACGAAAGTTTTTCCCGCGTAGAAAACAGTTTCCGAAAGTGATTTCTACGATATGAAAGTAATCAAAACTTATATTTTTCGATCAATTTTGAAATATAAACATATAACTTACGTATTTAAGCAATTAAATCTACTATTTGACGTATACAAAAGTCATTTGAATGCGTTTTAAGATAAAAAAAAACACGTTGAATATTAAATCTAACGCCTAAAGGATACGAAACTTACATATTTCATCGTTAGAAAAGCCTTTTGATCAAATTTTAACACAATTAACAAACGTTTAATTCACGAAAACACAATCTAGATCTCTCCCAGCTATATATACCACTTGTTATATATCATATCATTAAGAAAGATTAAGAGTAAGAGAGAGGCTAGAGTGTTTACTTTTCAATAAAAGAGAGAAAAAAAGGAAAGGGAAGAGGATACAATGACTAAGAGCTTCTAATCTTAATGAATAGATGAGTATCTATACTAAACTTTCCTACCTTCCTACTTTGTATATTTGGTCAACATTTACTTAAGTTTGACCAAATGAGACTTATTACAAAATAAATAAAACTAAAATTACTATTTATTACAAGACCAATTCCTAAGGAATAATAAACACTTTTTAATCATAACAATCGCCCACAAAAGTTTTTTCTAAAAAACTTCCAACAACGAGTATGGTAAAGGAGAATCTTCAAAAGGCTAAAGATCATCTTGATAAATTTGATGCTTGCATCAAATATAGAACTGTCATACCGGGTGTTCATGTGGGAAATTAGGGAGTGAGTCATATTAAAAAAGGCTTTCGAAGACGATGTCATACAATTTGTCAAAAATCTTAAAGAGTCTTTCAGTCTTTTTGAATTGGGTCTTTACAGAGTGGTAAATTGTGACAACCGTCTATCTCAGGTTAACAACCATTAGCGTTGTTATAATATCTTTAACTAAATTTACATGTGTAAATTATTTTGTGCTTGTCGGGTCATTTTGGCTTAAATCATCTTTTTATTTAACCTCGATTACGAGCGTGCCTTCGACCATCGATCCATATTTTAGATTATTATCTAACTTCGTACATTTACTATATATTTTTATTTGGCATAAACCGTGTACGTCATAAATTGTATATTAAACGTGAACTCGACTTTAAACTAAGTATTAGTCTACGTGCTCTGCGTATTTTTATTATTATACATAAGTATCTCATATGTTGTAATTGTATTTTGAACATTTACGTTTACGCTTCGTCCTAAACTCTTGTAATATTTTACGTTTATACCCGTTAGCCCTAAAACTACCCACTTATTCAAAATTGTTAGTGCAAATATTACGATATTTAATTTATACGGTCTCTTTATGTTTGGTGATGACAAACATGTAACTTGTAATACATAACATAAAGTGCGCAAGTTACTCGTAATCACAAATCATCAATCCATACATACTTCAACATCTCTCGACGTCTCAAGTTTGCATCACCGACGTTTGTTTACACCCGACGTAAATCACATAAGGTATGTACAAAAAAACATTAAACTTGTAGGATGATCAAAGAAATAAGTTTTGGCTTAAAACTTTACATTTTTATAAATGCGACAAAACAATTTTTCAAAAATTAATTAGACAATTATTTTTGAATTATAAAAAAATGTTTTATGTGGTAATTTGTCACACCCCCAAAATGGATCGCAGCGGAATAGGTAATTGAGGGCGTGACGTTATAAATATCTTTAACACAAAGCATAAAGAATGACCACTAAATGGACGTTTTGAAAATAACACAGCGTTGCATTGATTTAAATAACAAGGTCTTACAATAATTTAAATGTATTCAAAACATAGCGGAAGCATAAATAAGTTTTTGAAAAGCAACGGGTATTAATGATAGATAAATTCTTGAAAACCGGGCCATATGCATGAGACATCACATAGCACATCAAAGAGAATCCAATAGCTAGGCACCTGAGAAATACATGCTTAAAATGTCAACATAAAGTTGGTGAGTTCATAGGTTTAAGTAAATAATATTTGTGGACCGCAAGATTTAAATTGTAAGACATGTGCACATATAATGCCAAATTAAATTGTAATTTGATTGCACTAAGCTCATGACACCGAAACGAAGAAATTGTATAACATAATATCTGCCCGTTGAGAGGGTCCAACCCGAGGCCCTCCAGACTTCGATATGGTATACGCCCGTTGGCCTTGTAGGGGACCAAACATGGGCGGGGATGTCAATCCCAAGAGATCTGTTTATAACACACACGCTTACATAAGGTAATTAACGGTTCATGATGATGGGCGTTGTGGGTTGTTGGTACTTAGACGCATCAATAATCATTGTAAAAACTATAAAATATTGTGCTTGCGTCCTAATATAAAATCAAGCAATGTATATCACCTCAAGATTTGTAAAGTAATTGTAAAACAAGTGAAAGCGGGGTTATAAACTCACCTCAAGTGAAGGTATTAATTTTTAAGAAAATCAACAAAGGAAATCGTCACAAAAGTCCGACACGCAACCTAATTAATTATAAGTCGATTTAGAATAATGCAAGCGAAAATAAAATGAAACGATGTATTTCATAACGTTATATTACCACCTAATAGTTTGTGTTTTAGTTTTATAAGTCCGATAATTTTCACTCAAGTTCGCCATTTAATAAATAAGTGACTAGCACATTTTGTATTAGATCTTCATATGTCAATTTAATATAGTCTAAGATTGTGTTAAAATAATAATATGAAGTATAACTGACGCGTAGTAATATACTATATAATGTGATACTACATTATTTTTTAAAGTTTCTATAGCTCAAACGGGCCCGAAAACACCAAATTATAATTCTAACAGCAACCTTTTTACATAAAAACATGTGCAGAAACTTTGTTAAATTTTCAGAAAAATGGTCCGACTTTAGAAGGGAGTATCTCCTTCTCTATATACATTCATGACAAACGAAAAGTCTCTTATTTTAGGAAAAAAATCATTCCGGACAAATTTTCTTTTATAGCAGCTTTAGGCCGTCGGAACCCGAAAAGGAGATCAAACCCCCGATTTTGAAAACTGGACAGATTGTCCGACAATATTGTAAAAGCTGTCAAAATATTTATGTTTCGTCAAACTTTAAACGGACGTAACTTCTTCGTTTTAAGTCCGATTTTTACGTTCTTTATATCAAAATTTGCGTAACGACATAAGCTAACATATTCCAAGAGTTTTAAATTGTCAAAATATTTTTAAGTCATCCTTATTACGCGAACTGTTTTAGGACATCATACTATTTCTACCGAAAACTAGCCGAAAATCAACACAACTTCCCCACGGACTTAATCTAGCCTATCTCTATTCACTACTATATCAAACAACAAAACCACTATAAATCTAACCTAATACCATCCACCACTTCATCAAAATTAATTAACAACATGAATTTAAGAACAAGAATTAAAATGTATACTTTTACTAGTTTAATTCATACTTCACCATATTACAACAAGTTAATATTTCAACATATAATCTTAACAAGAGGAGTAAATTAACTAGTTTACATATATGTATATATTTTATTTACCAATTTTTATAACTCTATGTAAAGCTTCTTTTATAAATAATTATTTATTCTTTTGTAAAACTTTCAAATACACAAACTAATTGGTGATATAAATTTTTACATGGAATGATAATACAAAGTATATAAAATTTGAAAAGATGAGAAAATATTATATACCTTAGTAAGATGGATGATGGGGCTTAGCAAATTTTGTGACTACTAAACCAACCAAGAAACCCTTACTTA
Organism: Tanacetum coccineum; assembly: GCA_026074375.1. Classification (NCBI taxonomy): domain Eukaryota; kingdom Viridiplantae; phylum Streptophyta; class Magnoliopsida; order Asterales; family Asteraceae; genus Tanacetum; species Tanacetum coccineum. The sequence continues at coordinate 18,959 of BQNB010066131.1, forward strand.
TTTTTAATCCTTATTAATACTTGTAATTACTTAATCAAAGCTTGAACTTTCTTGCCCCTTTTTTTGTACTTGCTGCCGAACACCCACAAGAAGAGAAAGAGAGGATTTGTTTTGATATTTGAAGTGATAAGTTACTAGTTAGGTATGGTTTTCTTTTAAAAAACACTTAAGGAATGGTTCACATCTCATTTCCTTATTAATAGTAGCTAGTAAACTAAATTAGGAATGGTGTGTCTTGATCCTTGTGTGTGTCGTGTATGGAGGTGCAAGGAGGAGAAAAGATTGTTTTCTTGATATTCCAAAGTATCACATGAACACATAAGATGAAGTTTAACACAAAAATGAGTGGTGTATTAGATCAAAAATGTCTCCCTTTCCCCTTTGGTTTAAATATAGTGGCGGCAAACATTGGATGAGGAAAAGAGATTCTTAAAATTTTCATTTAAATGTATTATGTATGTATTTTGTATAAATATGCATGTATGGTTAAGGTGGTGTTGATTTATTTGCATGCATGCATGCACTTAAGTGTATGCGTAAGCGTTATACGTAAAACTTGCAAAATAAAATATGTAAAGTTATAAATTATATTCGTAATAACTATATAACACATATTTGACGTAAACTTATATTTGTTAAATGCCGGTTTACGTTCATTGTTGATTTTCAGTTTACACGACTTAAGTGAACGGTTTCATGTAAAGGTAAACACGTAAGGTTTTAAAGTAAATAGTTTTTAAGTTTATAGACGTAAAATGACCTAAAAATACAGATTGTCACAGTCTCCTCGTGTTAAAAGAATTTCATCCTGAAATTCAGTTTGAGTCGACTTCCGGGGTGGTGTTGACGAAGAGGTGTGGATACTTGCTCCGGATTTCTTCCTTAATCCTCCTAAACGTGGTAACTAATTTCGTTTTTCTCAATATAGAGAGTCCCATCGGGATGAGGCTCAAACAACTTGTCTATACTACAAGGGTTTTTCATCCTCAACATTCTCCTCCTTAATCGCCTTAGCTTGAGCATTTTAAAAAAATTGTGACAGCACGTTAAAATTTATTTGTTGTGACTAAAATTCGAATCCTAGTGGCCTTATCCGTTCCTTTTGGCTTAAAGCGTCATCGATAACATTTTTGTTAATACAAATAATGTCTAAAAACTTTATTTATATATTTTTGACTCATCTACGTTTTGAAGATGACAAAATGAAAAAACGTTTATGATAAAAATAAACGTTTACACGTTATTAATCGTAAACTTCCATTTTGACGTAAATCACTTAAGGTATGTATAAACAAATCATTAAACATGGTTAAGTGATCAAGAAAATAATTTTTCTTAACCATTACATTTCTACAAAAGTATTTTTACAAAAATAAAATGTAACACCCCCATTTTTGACATATAGCAGCGGAAGCTAATCTGGGGTATTACTTCATGGATCAACAGACATAATCATAGAAAACGACTCAAAAGAGACGTTTTGGAAAATTTAGTTATCATTCAATATCATATCAGAGTTTTACAAAGGAGGTCCCAAAATCTAGAAATGTAAAGTTTGAATGATAACAAGTTTAACCATCTTCAAGTCTGTGCCACTCCATGCCATAAGTTGCTCAATTACCTGAGATAAACATGCTAAAAAGGGTCAACACAAAGGTTGAGTAAAATTCATAGGTTTGAAATATAATAGTTGAATACAAGTTATAATGGAAATATTGACATTACTAGGATAATTATCATGGAGAACATTTAATATCATGGAGAATAGTATTATCATGGGAAAACAGTTGAATATTATCATATGGAAAAAGCATTATTATTGCCCTAAGCTCTCTAGAATTACATATTTATACTTACTATGAACCGGGAGCCGCTATCCAGAGATACGGTACTACTTACCCAGAAGAGATACTTTGAGAATGCTATTAACCCAAAAAGATACTGGGAGCCTATTTACCCAAAGAGATACTGGGAGTCAATTACCCAAAGAGATACACGAAGTCTTATGTGGAAAATGGATGTAACTAGGCATACTATCACGGATAACATATCAAGTTGGAAAAAACAACTGAATTCATATTTTTATAACATGAATCCCCCACGGGATTTAGAAAACATATAAAGATGGGACTATTCACAGTGATGGAACCATATCATATATCAAAATCACTTGTAAGTAATTTGTATAAAACAAGCATGTATCCCCCTCGCGGGTTTATAAAACATGTAAATAAGTAAAGGCGAGGTTATGAACTTTACTAAGTCTTTGAAAAGTAATCACATTGTTATAAAATAAACAAGTTTGTAAAAGAGTTTATGAACAAGCATGTATCCCCCTCACGGGTTTATGAAATAGAAGATTTAAAAGTGAGGCTATGAACTCACCTTAATAGTACAGGGAAATATGATTAAATGAAGAAAAGTATATCAGAGTGAAGAGTAACGGCTTCGTACATGCAACCTGTGTGGATATGTCAAGTCTTAGTGTGATAGTTATATGTCTTCAAAATTTCATAAAGTTTTAACGTATAACTTTGATTATATTAAATTAATTGAAAATTGTATCATTGTTCGATGGCTATCATAATGCCAGATGTCCGTTGTAGTATCAGTGTTGAGGAAGCCCGGGCAATTTAAATCGATAACCCAACAAACTCGCAAAACAAAAACTCACATGAAACCCTTCATAGAAATTCGCTAGTAAACGAGTTATATGATAAGATTATTTAAAGTTTCTTCAAAAGTTAGTCGAGAAGAAATTACGTTAAAAAAATAACGTAATAATGCGTCGATTTAAATGAATAATAACGAATAAATGTTAGTCGGAGAGATTAATAAAATCGGAGTTTTAATAATATTAATATATATTTTTTCATAAATTAATTATATAAAAATATTATATTTTAAATTTCTTTAAAGCTTGCCAAATATTGGCAATATATACCTGGTTTATAAACTTTATGAAAAACCCTTTATGTCCTTAATATAAAATTTAAACCTTAACTTTGAAACTTGCAAAATAGGTCCTATAGTTATAACTTAGAATAATGGACATCTTCAGCCCCTTAAGTAATAAATTTTGATGAAAGTTAGTCGAAATATAACCCAAAGCCAGGAAATATTTGCAAAGACAATACCAAAAAGCACATGCAAGCTTATTTTAAATATTTCCAAAATGAATTAATGCAATTATAGGCTTATTAGAATAAGCTAATAATAAATGTTCTAAAACGACGACAAAAGTTTAGAAAGAAAGGAATTCGATATCTAGAAAATTGAAACGTGGTCGTTTTTAGAGTTTTAATTAAAAAACACCATGGTTTAGAGGATGTCAAATATTCAAACAAGAGTTTATAGTATGATCTTAAAGAGTATATGAATATTATAAACATAATAATAAACCTTATGGAAATAAAGATCACAAGGCTTACTTGGAGCTCAAAATAAGGGTCTAAAGGGGAATTTTCTGGTTTGTACACCAAGTAACAACTTTAAGTGCTTCGTTTTCTTGCTCTTGCTTTCGTATTCTAAAGCTTTGGCACTTCTCTTTGACCTTCCATTATCTGAGTTATAACTCCCATTTGAGAGTGTAACGAGTTTTTTGAGTGTGGATTTGAATGGTTTATCATGTTTCAGGACTTATATAGTGTTCAAATGCCGTTGGTGCCCCAAGTATATTAGAGTCTTGCCTTAGTGTCGCTATGCTATCTTAGCTAAATCATTGAAGCAAGCAAGATGATTATTGAAGCTAGAGAGTATGGCTAAGCAGGTGGAAGGTTTTGGAGGTTTATGTATGGTCGTGATTGAAAAAGGGGTGACAAGTGAGTGATGTAGCAACATAGAGGCAATATATTAGCAATAAGGTGAGGAGGTGGTTCTAGGCTGCTTGGTGGATAGTCATGGTGAGTTCCCATAGAGTGCTTGATGGGTGCTTTGGTTTAAAAATGACATAAAAAGGTGTGTTAGGTTTGGGTTTATTTTGGTTAGGATTTAGGTTTTAAAAATGGAATTAGGTTTATGATTAAGGGGTATATTAAGTTCAGTGATTAAGTATTTAAGGACTGATATAGGCTTAGGATTAAGGTGATATGGCTTAGTTTAGGTTTTACTCTGTTAGATTAGTTGAAAGTGAAATTAAGTGGTTTAGGTTTTGATTTTTAGGTTAGGTGGTTTTAGATTAGGGTATAAATGAATTATGTTTAGTTTTAAGGTTTAAAAAGTCATGCATTAAGTTCTTGTGCAATTCTTGAACTAAAGTGGTAGTAAGAATATCAAAAGATCATTTTTTAGTGAGGTAAAGAATGAACCTAATTTGAAATTTCTTGTATTATTGACTTTACATTAAAGCTTTAGAAAGTTGTAACTTGATTTTGAGGAAAAAGAAATTCAAATAGTTATGCTATGATACTGCTACAAAAGCTTTATAAGAGCTTAGTACATTCATTTTATATGTATACATTACATATAATTAGGGTATGATAAAAACGTTAGCCGTTTAAAGCTTGTTTTTTGATAATAACGTTTTAAAAGTCCTTTTAAATGGGATAATGAACTTGGTAAAATGAATATTAATAATATAGACTTGACATATTATGGATGTTACATGATAAAAACAAAAGATATAGATGGCATTGATAGAGAGGTTGCATGAGCTCTTTACCTTAAGAAATATAACTATGGTTACATAATGGAATTTAATAAAAACGAAAATAATTCCGTAAAAAAGGTTGTACTTAATATAGTAATTAGATATTATATTGATGAAAAATACGTGTGAAAAGTTATCAAGGCATTTTATAGTCCCCCCTCCAAACTACAAAACTCTTGTCCCGAGATTTAGTTGAGTGATGGAGTGATGGTTTAGAAATAGAAGTCCTTAGTTTTTGTAGTACCCATGGTCAATGACCACTTTTGTTTTTTGCAAGTCTTACACATTGACAATTTGCAAACTCTTGTATGTGATGCCAGGGTGCATCATGTACCTCGCTAAGGAAGGTTTCCCATGGACCTTTATCCCACTCGAAGATCTATCTCTCTCAGATATGGGGTGGCGAAGCATAAGTTCAGATAGTTTCCAGTTGCCTCTATTCAGCTAATGTGTTAATCCATCATTACGGTTGTGATGGTCTTGTGGTTATTTAGATAGTTGTCGTTGTTGAGATTGTTGGTGTGTATTTGTTGCGAGTCATGTGGTATTTGTATTTTGTCGATGTTGTTTCTTTTATCCCGTCGTCAAACTTTCATTTGTTGATCATGGTGGTTTTCATGCGTATAATTGTATATTTATTACCTGCTCCATCAACCTCTATGTAATGGTAAAGGCTTCCTCTAGAGTATTGGAGGTTTTGAAGGTAGGTAACATTTCCGTTCAATACTTCTGGTAAACCCACCGATAAAGACTTCCATAAGGCTTCTCGTTGTTTTGGTACCAATGTTTTGGGCATAAGACTGCTAATTCCCTAGACTCTTCTAATGTAAGTTTTGAGATCATTTCCTTTCACAACTAATTGTTAAAAATTTCGTCTTCCATTTTCATTGACTTCAGTTCGAGGGCAATACATGTATTGATCAATGAGCCTTTCAAATCATGTTTCCGAATGATTCCCTGTTGCTTTTTCTATGCCACAATAGGTTGGGCGTATGCATTCCACCAGGACAAGGCGTCATCGGTTAGAGTACCAGTAGCAAATGTCACTCTGTCTTCCTCGGCACACTTGCTACGAGAAAATACCGATTTTTGTCAGTACGTCCAAAACCAGACGGATGTAGGCCAACAACTTCCTTTCGTTACCATTGAAAAAGAAGGATGACAACTCATAAACCCCTATGTAGTTACTTATTACATTCCTATTGGTATTGTGCCATGGTAGACAGCTTGTGGCTTCCAGACTTCCAATACCTATCAGCAACAGTTGCCGGATGGCAGCACTGAGTCATAGTAGGGTGTTTTCAGAGTGGATGTTCTCTTGGAGCCATCTATTTAAATAAAAAACAAGAACAACATAGAATAAAACCCATAAAAATGATATAGTCAAATCCACAAGTTAAGGTATGAAAATTCTCATTATTAATAAAAAAGGGGAAAAGACTATGTAATCAATCTTTGATATTATATATGCAGGAATAATAAACATAAAATGCTTAGAATTTAAACTTCCAGAGATAGATACAAAAATAATGGAGGATTGAATCCAATATAAGGTTTAGTTGATTCTAGGTACAAAGGTTTGAGAAAATCAGATGGTAAGAGAATCATAGTAATCTCGGATAAAGATATGAGTTATCATACTACAGGATATAAGATAGACAATTTCGACATACACAATTGGTATTATGAAACAACGAGGTATAAACAGAATCATCACAGAGTATAAATAACTTGTCTGATATAATTACATAAAATCAAAATATTTTGCCTATGTCAAAATATTCATACATCTCAGTTGGTTGGATACCTAGAAAATCTGAAAACGACACAAATTTAATCTGGTGTTACTCCCTTGTTGTTTTTAGTGGATTTTCTTGGATCTTGTTTCAGAAGACTCTTTGAACCAGGATAACCTCAATGATTAGTTCCAGATAAAACATTTATAACAAGAAGTCAGACTCATCAGGTTCTTGGGTACTGGTTCACTTCTCATGGATCGTGTCATGAATTCCAAATGATTTATTTAACATCTTCGAAGATAGACTTCATCCAAAGTGATAGTCTGTTGTGGTGTAGTTGACCATACCCGGTGATGGAAAGATCCTACTGATGAAGATGAGATACTAGAAATGGGTGAATCAACAAGAGTCTTCAGTGTCTTATAGGAGGTGAAATATCCCTCGGGGGTGAAAGAAATATTTAGGGAATAGTCCGGTGAAGTTCTGGGTATAGTTATATGGAGCATTGAGAGAAAAAAGCATCCGCTCACATCCTAAACCAAAGGTGGAAAGAAGGGTGGTGTACGAAGACAATGACTGTATAACAACCCAGTGGAAATAACATAAGTTATGTTATATAATATTATAAAATGTTATATGTATTATCGTTCACGCAAATCTACTTACATACACAATTCCGGGTACATGCATTTGGCACAGAGGATTTTTCTTGATTGGAAAAAGGTAGTTATAGTATAGGTTTTAGAACCTTGTTCTCAATAACCCTAGGGAAAAGCTCTGATACCAATCTGTAACATCCCCATTTTGACATATAGCAACGGAAGCTAATCTGGGGTATTACTTCATGGATCAACAGACATAATCATAGAAAACAACTCAAAAAAGACGTTTTGGAAAATTTAATTATCATTCAATATCATATTAAAGTTTTTCAAAAGAGGTCCCAAAATCTAGAAATGTAAAGTTTGAATGATAACAGTTTAGCCATCTTCAAGTTCGTGCCACTCCGTGCCATAGGTTGCTCAATTACCTGAGATAAACATGCTAAAAGGGTCAACACAAAGGTTGAGTGAAATTCATAGGTTTTCAGTTATAATAGTTGAGTACAAGTTCAATAGTGGGTTACGATTGTTTATACAGCCCATAATTGTAAAAATTGCAATGAGTACAATTATTATGGAAAACAGTATTATCATGGAAAACAATATTATTTCCCTAAGCTTATGAATCACATATTTAAACTTAATAAAACCGAAAGCCTCTATCCGAAGACATACTGAGAGCTACTACCCAAAGAGATACTGGGAGCTACTACCCAAAGAGATACTGGGAGCTATTACCCAAAGAGATACTGGGAGCTATTACCCAAAGAGAGAATCGAAGTCTTATGGGAAAATACAGGTAACTTAGGCAATAATATATCAGGATAGCATATAGTTGGAAAAACACTTGTATTCATAGTTTATATCATGAATCCCCCATGGGATTTAGAAAACATATAAACATGGGACTATTAACAGTGATGGAACCATATCATATATCAAAATCACTTGTGATTAATTTGTATAAAACAAGAATGTATCCCCCTCGCGGGTTTATAAAACATGTAAATAAGTAAAGGCGAGGCTATGAACTTCACTAAGTCGTTAAAAAGTAATGCCAAATAGTTATAAAATAACATGATTATGTAAAGAGTTTTAGTGAAACAATCATGGTATCCCTCCTCACGGGTTTTATGAAATAAAATATCAAAAGTGCGGCTATGAAACTCCCCCTTAACATACAAGGGAAATCTGATTGATGACAAAAGTATATCAAGTGAAAATAACAGCTTCGTCACGCAACCTGAGGTGATATGTCAAGTCTTAGTGTGATAGTTTATGTTTCAAAATTTCATTTCAAAATTTCATAAAGTTTAACGTATATCTTTGATTTATTAAATTATAGAAATATTGTATCACTGTTTCGTGGCTATCATAATCCAGAGTCCATTAGGTATCGTTTTGCGGGAGCCCAAGTCACTTTAAATCCATAAAACCAGCAAACTCGTCAAAACAAAAACTCAAATGAAACCCTTCATATGAAATTCCCTAGTAACGTGATACGATAAGATTTTAAGTTTCTTCAAAAGTTAGTCGATGAAAAATTACGTTAAATATAAAACGTAATAATGCGTCAATTTATGATTATATAACGGTAAAATGTGTCGGGTTTTTAATAAAATTAAATATTATAAATAATAATATATATTATTATTATTATATAAAAATATAAGATTTATAAGTTTAAGGTTTGCAAATTGGCAATACTATACCCTTGTGGTTATAGAACTTTTACAACTTTATTCCTTTATATATAATGTGATATAAATTTAAACCTTTAGCTTTAAACTTGCAAAATTAAAAAGGACCTTATAGAGTTTATAACTTTATCATATGACATTCAGCCCCTTTAGTTATAAATTTCCCGAAAGTATACATATATACCACCAATGTCATGGAAATATAAGCAAACAAGTCCAAAAAGCATGCAAAGCATATTTTTAATTCCAAAAATGATATTCGCAGAGGTCATAGCTTATTAAAAAAAGCTAAAAAAAGATGTTCTATACAATAACAAAAGTTTAGAAAAATGATTCTATAGCTAGAAAATCCAAACGGGTCTTTTTAGGGTTTTAATAAAAAACACATGGGTTTGAGGATTCAAAGCTTCAAACAAGAGTTTATATATGATCTTAAGAGTATTATTAACATTATAATACATAATTTAAGCTTATGGAACAAGATCTTAGGCTTACTTGAGCTAAAATAGGTCGAAATGGGGTTTTCAGGTTCGCACGCCTAGTAACGACTTCAATGCTTCGTTTTTCTTGCTTCTTGGCTTCTATTATGAGCTTAGGGACTTCTCTTGATCTTCCTTGATCTGATTTAGAACTCCATTTGAGAGTGTATGAGTTTTTGAGGTGTGTTTGAATGGTTATTACTTCTCTAATAGCTTTAAGGTTGTGTAAACCCTGGTACTGGTTGAGTACTCGTATTATTACATCAATAATATTAAAGTTTTTTATGTAACTCACTGTTCTATTCATTTCACTGTTCCATTTATTTCATTGTTATTCTTCTTGATCATTAAAGGTTATATTTCGCATAACCTTTGGTGAAACATCTTAATAAAGTTTATCTCATTATTAGTTTGGATTTATCCAAGGTGACAATAACCTTGCAAGCTAAGGTATTAGATCTAAGTTTAGGAACAACAAGTGGTATCAGAGCTTATTGAGAAACTTTTATCAAAGAAGTATAACACACTAATCTCATCACCAAATCACAAACAGAAATGGATCCATATAATCACTCAACTCCTACTTCTACAAAACTTCCAATTCTTGACACTAGAAAGTTTGAACAATGAAAGTTCAGAATCCAATAGTACCTACAACATAAACACTATGCTCTATGGGAAGTCATAGAGTTTGGTGACTCCTACAAAGCCCCTCCAGAAGAAACAGGCAAATGTGTAA